>JAUZST010012204.1:0-11555 GCA_034779995.1 Parotocinclus haroldoi
ACAGCTGTGTATCATCTGCATAGCAGTGAAAACTGACACCATGCTTACGAATAATTGAGCCTAAAGGTTGCATGTACTTACTTACCTGCTTTAACCTAATGCTGTAAATGCTATACTTGTGCTATACTGTCTTTTTCATTCCAGAAAACAACAGCAGTTTTAAGTCTTGTTTTATTTAATTTATTAGTATTTAATTATTGTAAGTACTTACAATTACGATTAATCGGTGATTATTAAATCGTTCGTTGCAGTATAGCATGCTTAAAACACGTACATAAAGCTAGAGTTGAGCCAAATTCATAACATAAAGCCTGTTTTGCACTAAAGCATGGAATAGCTCAGATATTTTCTAGAATAATGTCTTGAAAGTGAACACCAAAAACAATTATCGTCTTATCCATGGCTTTTCCTCACTGCATTTCCCAGCATTCATCACTCCTGTCACGTGTCTCCCTAATGGCACTGCCAGGTTGCTCATTTTACATGGAAGAGCGTAAGAGAAAAAATATAGTCAAAATTCAAGAACGGATAACGCGTGTAATTTGGGTTATACTGTCGGGTCATCGTTAAACGGGGACTACCTGTATTCAGTTAAATGCACCAATTTATAACAAAAACTATAAGTAATAATAATTCCAGTCATATATTAGTTTTATAATTATATTTACAGACAGTGCTACAGTTGTTTCTGGAATTGGAGAAGAGAGGCTTTCTGGATGCTCAGAATCTTCAAGTTCTAGAGGACAGCATTATTTTTATGAGACCATGTCTGAAGCAGAAAATCATTCAGTTTAATGTGGAGTGCGGTGAGTAAAATAGTTTGTAGTACGTTATTAGCTGTGTTTTTTGTATGTTAAAAGTGTTGAAACATGCTCTGAAAGCATGCCTGTAGTGACCTGACACGACACGAAGTAATCATCTTAAATATATGAATACATTTTTATATGTAGATTTTACACACACACACACACACACTCACACACACACACACACTCACAGACTGACAGACTGACAGACTGACAGTAGGGGACAAAAGTCTGAGATCAATAGTGAAAACTAGTGATCATTTTAGACAATGTAATACAATATAATATCATTATGTGTGTAGCACTCTTTCTCACACACTTTTACTTTCACTTCTACATATTTGTAGATGTTATGTATATAGCAGGTATTGAGGAGAGAGCAGGGAACTAATAAGTTTACAGAAACTGCAAGAAGCGGTGATAAATGTGAGCATTCCTACTGGATTTTATGACACTGTATTTGTAATATAAGCAAGGGACCTACAAGTTGTGTGTTATCATAGTCGCACTTGAGATGCGGTCATATTTCTGCATTTCTGTTTGAATTTGTTGAAGTGTGTTGGTGTGTAGTTTCACTGATGAGTCAGATGCTGCCCATACAGAGGATTATTGTTCACACCAGCACTGTGTCAGAGAAAAACGATTCCCCTGAATTGTGTGTTGTAACTTTTTTTGAAAGTCCATTTTAAAAAAAAAACCTTTTTCAACACTGAATCCAACACAGACACTTAACTATTCATAATGAATACTGGTCGATCTCAGACAACTTCAATTTAATTTTCCATGATTTCTCTTGTTATTGTTACCCAGTCCTATTTCTCATATAAAGAACAGGACTGCATTTTCAGTACATATTTAGAAAATACATCAAATGCAACCATGTGGCATCCGTACTAATAGCATTAGGAGACTGAGCACATTCTACTAAATTACCAACAATAGTATTTTTTACAATAAACAAATAACATCTAACATAACTACGGTAACAGGATAGTTTGACCTTCTCAGTCATAGTTACAAGATCATCACATATACAAGAAAAAGAACTTTTAGATTGATGAGAGATTGTATTTATTATACAGTATTTAATTGTAAAGCGTGATATTAGAGACCAGGGCAGCTAATAAAGGCTACTTTTCAGTGTTCTAGGTATGTTCTGAATATCTTGCGCACACACACAAACACACAGATCCGTCCGTCTGTGTGTGTGTGTGTGTGTGTGTGTGCGTGCGTGCGTGCGTGTGTGCGTGTGTGCGTGTGTGCGTACGCAAGATATTTAAGTAATTCAAAAAATACCGGACGGACGGACTTGTTGAACCTGTTTCTTTGTTATTATTAATTAAGTGCTGATGTCACAGGTCTGGAGATGCGTAGCCTTGAGTCTCAGTCCTTCTCAGTGACCCGTCCAGTTCAGGTATTGTTATAGTCCATCTACAGCACAGATTGAAAACCCGAATCACTATGGGCTGTGATTCCTGTATATCAGTCCATTTTCTTTAAGGTTCTTGTTTAAGATGCGTCTTCATGACTCTCCCTTATTTTATTCCTTCAGCCTGAATCCATACCAGGTGGGAACATCGCATATGCTGCATACAAAAGCGGTACCTTTTCCAAAGTGAATAAGGAATATTGAGATTTTAACATTTATATAGTGCTAATGATGCTCTTCTTTTAGATCTAAAAGCACAGCAGCAGGCTTCATTAAACACGGGCCAGTCGGCTGAGGTTGGATCACATATCACTTTCTTTTGTTACAGAACATGAGTTACTGTTTACTCACCGTTTCCCTTACACTGACTAATGTATCTGTGGTTTGTTCTATAGGTACCAGGTCCGCTCTCCTCTTTAGCAGGTGACAAAAACAGAACACACACTGTTAGAAGAAAGTGTACAGTTCAGTTTTCAAATACAATGAAACCACAAAATTTGAACACATGTTCACTGGAACAGTTTTTTGTTTTGTTTGTTTTTTTGGGGTTGTTTTATTTATTTATTTATTTTTGCCTTGAACATCGGTACCCTAAAAATAAAACACTAAATGTTAGAGGGTCCGCACTACCAAGCACCATGCATGAAACCCAGGCTATACAGTGGTGAAATATGGAAGAAATATTGTGTGATCGTAAATATAATATCTATATTATATTATTTTCATTATTTCGTGTATTTGTATATTGTTCTGAATATATATATAAAATATTCAGAACAATATACAAATACACAAAATAATGAAAATAATATAATATTTTATATATATATATATATATATATATATATATATATGAGAGAGAGAGAGAGAGAGAGAGAGAACAAACTTTGTTACACATAAACCTATTTCTGTTACTTCTTCGGGGGAAATTGGATTCAGACCTATAGCAATATCCAATATCAAGCAACCTACCAATAAAAACCAGTTCAAATTCTGAGGTTCCATTGTACATCCAGGCTCACTAGTCATTGTTGCTGAGCAGCATGTGTACACTAGACATGTTGATTTCTATCTGTTGTGTGTGGATTGCGGAATTAGTAAGATGTGTTTGCGTTGCCACTTGCCCTTTAGGTGAATCTGTTACGAGTCAACTGTCTTCTATGAGCCTTTCTGAAACCGGTAAGGGTGAAAGAGCTTTCTGTCTTTACTTTGCACTCTATATTTCTGACTGCAGCTGTTGGCGCCACCAACACATGGCTTTGTTTTAAATCCGTTTTGGTTTTAGTGCACAGCCAATGTCTGGAGTTTAGCTCAGGAGTTGAAGCACAGAGTCTGTACTCTCCCAACTCTAACCAAACTAACCCGCCACAGGTAGGTCAGTTTGATTTATTCAGTCAGATGCCCTTTACTGTGTGAGGCTGGTTTTGCCTGAAGTGCTTTGTTTGCTTTTTGCTGTAGAACCTGCCGCAATATGAGATGAAAGGAGATTGGCGAGGAACCTGCCTCGTTATCAACAACTACGACTTTTCAAAGTGCGTGGAATTGTCAAACAGAGAGGGGACAGATGAAGATGAGAGTAAGGACAACTATCACATTTAAAGCAGAGCCTGAAGCTGCATTCAAGTCATTTTTTACATGTGCACCGTTTAGCAGACACTCTTATCCAGACTATCTGACAACTGATGCAATCTTATAACGTATTGCCTGAGGATCTGGCTTATGCGTCCAACAGTAGTGGTTGGCAGTGCTGGGACATGAAATGTCAACCTCTGGATTAAGTTTCTTTCTTTTTTTTTTTTTTAATTAAGGTTGCATAGCTTGTTCATCCATATTTTGTCTGCTTCACCTGCCATAGAGATGGATTTTGGAGGCATCCAGTTATTGACTGTAGCTCAGCTGCCATGTCAGTGTTGTGACTGTATTCAGGTACACTGAACTGACAAATTTAGCACCACTAACTACCAATAATTGAGTATCAGAAGGAAAACTACGATTTTGAAACTCTAAACCACGATTCATGATAATGTTCTTATACCAACATATAGCTTGGTTCTTACAACGGAACTGCATTTTCTATTGTTAGCTCCAGAATTTATCTAAAATAAGGAAAATACAGACTACTGAAAATCTGCGTGGTCTCAATCCTGCATAAAGACTTTGAAGTCAACCCCATAATAGCTACTGTATTCATAAAGGCCGATAAATAGGCGACAGTGACACAATCAGGGCCACACACACAAGCAGCACATTGCTTTTCAAACGTTCATTCAGAATTTAGTTAAAGTATGTAGAAAGACAATCGTAACCGGCCAAAATGGGAATCGGCCGATTAAATATCGTAAACAAATCGGAACCTGGTGCACCTCCGGCCAATAGCATTACAGTTCAACTGAGCTTCCATGTCTTACGATTCAGAATAGTGAAATCTCCTTATGTGTGTGTGCACAGAGAGTTTAGTGGCCGTGTTCGAGTGGCTGGGATTTCAGACGCGGGTAGCGAAGGACTGCAGTAAGGACAACATACTGAAGGAAGTGAAGGACCTGTGCAATCGAGACCACACTAAAGCCGACTGTGTGGTGTGCTGTGTGTTATCTCACGGCTGTGAGGGAGGTGTGTTTGGAGTGGATGGAGAAAAGGTAATGCTGAGGGAGCTGATGGAGCCAATGTATGGAAATCGCTGCCGTTCCCTCCACCAGAAGCCCAAACTCTTCTTCATCCAGACATGTCAGGGTAATAAAAGTCAGCCAGTGGACTTCCTACAATCAGATGGCACCAACTCTAGTTTAGAAATCTGCTGTGATGCCTTGGTTCCCAGAGATTCTATACCAGGAGGGGCGGACTTCCTAGTAGCAATGGCCACAGCCCCGCAGTATGCCTCATACAGGGACAAAATGAAAGGAACCTGGTTCATACAATCGCTCTGCAGGAAACTGAAAGAGCTGGTGCCAAGGTGAGCTTTGTTTGTTTTTGTTTTGCAGATCTTTGCATTTTTTCAAGACCACACACGATCACCACCCATGTACTGTATATAATTCAAAAACATCATCAAATGACACATATTAGATTTCTATCAAAATAATCCCTTTGCACATACAACAATCAGTAATAGCTTTACTGAAATAGTAATCAGTAATGGCTTTACCAGAAACCACCTGCCTGGTATTTTGGAGATCCTTCTCATGCCCCGTGGCACCAAGACAGCAAGTGCCAGAAGGACTTTAATCATTATACTGTATTTTTTGTAAAGTACAATGCTAATAAATGCTATTTTTCAATACATGTACATTTCAATACTATTTTTGAAATAAATACTGATGTTTGAAATTATATACATTACGTTTGGAGCTGCATCGCTGTGCATTGCACCTTGCTTAATAATAAAAAATCTTTACAGTTATTTATATTTACGTCATTTAGCAGACGCCCTTATCCAGAGCAATTTACAATTCATAGTTTTACAATCCAAGCAATTGTGGGCTAAGGGCCTTGCTCAGAGACCCAACTGAGGTAGCTCGACAGAGGTGGGATTTAATCCCTCGACCTTCTGGTCCATAGTCGAGCGCCTTAACCACTAGGCCACCACAGTCCCGATGATTTAGATGAATTATCTATAACATTTCATGTCCCGGGGGTGAAAATGGCACTAATTCGGTGCAATGGCTCTGTGATGGTTATTGAGGTAAATATTTTTGGATTCATTAAGACTAACCGTGTCATATTATCATTTCAGAACCATCAGAACTCTGCACAGAATATGTTGATTGATATAATTGAGACCTTTTGATTGTGTGCCTAATGTTGACATGTTGTGCATTTTGTCCTCTCTCTTATAGTGGTGTTGACCTGCTGTCCATCCTGACTGAAGTGAACAACTATGTAAGCAGTATGTCTGATAAAAGTGGAACCAGGAAGCAGATGCCACAGCCAGGATTCACCCTGAGAAAGAGAGTCGTGTTTCCTATTCCAAAAACCCCCCCTCCCCCTTAACGTCATTTAACTGGAGGTTCTTTTGGAAAGTTCTGAAAGCGTGAACGTTGGTGATCCATTATTCTAGCTTGTCCTTTTGTCTTTTGGAGACAAAAGCTAGACTGCTCTGCACATTTTGCAAATGGTATTCACATTTACCAAGTTTCAGTAGACAAAAAATGCAAATTAAGTCGTGCACTTATGCAAAGAAACTTGGGATGATGTAGACGAATACTTTCGAAACAGGAAAAAAAATGAAGGCAGTTTGCTGTTAGTGGTGTACACTTTACAGCCATTTACAGTCTTTTTATGGGTGCATTTAGTTCGGAGAGGCCGTGTAGGAGTGGCCCACCCAGTGAGGGCTGAAATATGTTGTGTGCATTGGCTTACTCTGCGGTGCGAATGATACAGCCATCTTTAACACATCTTTTTAATCGTTAAATCAGGCATGTTTTACCAATCAAATTCTAATTCCGTCAGTTCAGCTGTGAAATCAAAAGCTGTGAAATATAACAACACTGATTTTCTTTTCGTTTTGGTCTGATCAGGAGGAACGGAATCATGTGACTCGCATTTCAGCTTTTATTTCAGCGATTATTTTAGATTGTAATTAACTTCGCTTCTACCTTGTCCTACAGCAAAACTTTTGTAATATTTTGAGACTTTTTTTTTGTTCAGGTTATCACAATTTGCAAAAACTTGGTGGATGGAAAACCTGCTATAGACTCATCAGCATTAGACGAGATCTAAATCGCTGCAGAATTGATGAATGTCTGTTTATCTGGTTTGAGTGTGTAACCCTGTTATGTCACAGGTGGCTGAAATTGTTTAATAGGACTTAGATATTTAAACGTAGACAACAACACTAAAAATTGAAAGCAATACTTTTCTTACAGTTTCTAGAGCTGAGACATAGGGTTAGGTAAAGTGTCTGCATCAAGCTTTTTACAGTTCAGGTGTTTCGATTCGATTTGTATGCTGAATATTTTTATGGTAGATATTTAACTGCTGTCTTCAGCCAGTCAGACAGAAAACACCACGAAAGCCAAAAGTGACTGAACAGCCTGCTGCTTACTAGCCATGTTTGATTCGCAGGTAATACCGATTACAGTCAAAATGTATGCAATGCATGTGTGTACAACCAAAAAGTAACACAAGTGCCTACAGATATACAAACATGAAAGCATCAGCAAGAAAACTCATTCTGCTAGTATACGTGCCAAAAATAGAAAGAACTACAAATCGAAGAAATACACCAGCTTACTCTGCTCTGTGCTGCCCTCTAAACCGGTTACAGCAAGGTAAAAGTTCAAACTTTTGTTTATATTACATTACATCCCAATAACTGCATTTTAGATTTATTTCATTGAAACTTGATTTCCTCAACTGAGTACAGCCAGCTGTGATTGTTTCAATTGATTGTGATTATCTCACATTTATTGCGGTTAGACGATTATGTAGTAATTGTGACGGCGCCACCCCCATTAAATTGTTTACTGATGGGAAGATCAAACATAGAATAGAGCCTTTGAACCAAGTTTGGCTAAAAAAAAACAGGATTAAGACCGGAATACAGCAGAACCTTTGAATTCACAGACTTCATTATTCGGACAACGAACAGTCTGTTAGATTTTCTAAAAATTGTTTTTAAATCGCTGCTGCCACTGTGGGTTCTTTGAGCAAGACCCATTACCTACAACTGCTTGGACTGGAAGACAATCAGTAATAAGTCGCTCTGGATAAGCGCGTCTTCTAAATGCGGAAGTAGATGTACTTGCCAGAGAATCCCAATACCTGCTCGGACCCCATGCGCACTAATTACAGAGTTCAGTTCTTTATAAGCACTAATAGGCACAAACACATTGTCAAAACCCTAATAAAATGAGCTTAATGAGCTTTCAGAGAAGAGGAAACTCAAATAAGGGAAATTATATTAAAAATAACTTATGCATTTTTAATTATTCAGTGTCAATTTTTCTGCCATTACTTGAGCCTCTTTGGCAGTGTGAAATGGTGAATGGCATGATGTAACGGGAGCACCCTGCCCTGACCCGAGAACTGAGAGGGACAGAGGCTCTGCACCCTGACACCGAACCGTACGTCCTTGTGTGATGGGCAGGAATCGACCTGAAGGCATCAGAGCCAGCCTTAGGAGCAGGGAAAGACTGGGAATCACACATGACACAGAACCTGCCCCATTCAAAGCTTTATTGTCATATGCACAGTAGGTAACAAGTTTCCCTGTCCAACGAAATTCTTACTTTACAGTCCACCCTGGATGTCAGAAGTATTAAGTGGAAAATATTAGAGAGTAAAATCTAATGAAGAAAAATAAATTAAAGTAGTAGTAGTAAAAATATAATTATGAGATAATGAGTTATGGATAATTTAACCATAATTTAAACCTCACCGCGATCTAGACAAACCAGTATGATCTGTGATTGAGTGCTGGTAGCGTTGCTGAGCCATGCTGGTTGCATCCTGCCTCTGGTGTTGTGAGGTTTGGGTTGCGCACTGAGACAGGTGTGAGTCTCAGGAATCCAAACCATTGTGCTACTACTCTGCTCCGGCTACTGTTCATGTGTTTCTGTTTTATTTCTATACACCATGTGTGTTATATACTGTACATACCATATTTTTCACAGGAAATATTTTTACAAACCCTTTCTTTTTCAGTCTGTATTCATGAAGCCTTCCATTCTTGGCTTCTCCCTGTCTGTACAAAACGTATCATGGACTCTAAGTGATGCATACCTGTATATCAGGCTTTATATGAATAAACTTTCTCCCAAAGTACTGAATATCTGTAGCCTTTTTGGAGTCTTATCTTTATTTTTCCTGTTATTCTTCTATGTAATTTGAATTGTCCTATTTTATAAGACTTCAGCTTATGAACTAACTTAACATTTGTGACAACAAATTTCCTTCTGCTACGTGCCTGGAAATGGTCCAGACAGACATGGGGTTCACTAACTTTATCTCGCATCTACACACTTGCACGCGGGAATAAAAAAAAACGGCGGTTTTTATTTATCTAGCTACGTTTAATAGGACGAAGTACATGTCACTCAAACTTTGCGGACAGTGATTGGTTAGTTGGTATAAGCAACGGTGTTATTGATGCAGAAACCGTGTGCTAAGATACACAGTGTGTATAACATGTTATAGTAACGCTACAACTGGGAGAACTGCCTCAAACATGTCTGAAACGGAGTGAGTTTCTCTTCTTACAAATATTATAATAATATAAAAGTACAATGTCGGAATAGGAGTATAATGCATGAACTGTGTACTAGCTAATAAGGCTGTGTTTAGCTTGGTTGCTAACGGACGTGTCGTTCTGAAAAAAAAAAGACGGTTTAAACTCATAGTACTTTAAAAAATCCGGTAACCGGGGCTATTTGGTGTAGATGTAAGTACATAAAATGTACTGTCCAAGTTAGCAGTAAGATAAATTAGCGAACGAAATACGTTTACCGTCCAATCACAGCCAGCAGGTCCTGGGTTCGATCCCAGGGTAGAGCAGCCTGGGTCCTTCCTGTGTGGAGTCTGCTTGTTCTCCCCGTGTCCGTGTGGGTTTGTGTGATGACAATGACTTGATTGTTTATATATAATTAGTTCTGATATAACCGTGCGTGTATGTGTGTGAGAGAGAAACTGTCTAACCAGTGTATAAATTAGTAACTGTAAAAGTAAAATTGACAGGTAGTGATTTCGTTAGATTGAGGTTTAAGGCCTTTGGTCAAGAACCCAACAGTGGCAGATTGACAGAGGTGGGATTTGACCCTGAGCCATCTGGTCTACAGTCAAGTATCTTAACCACTATGCCACCACAGTCCTCATAACCTTGGAAGAAAGTAATCCAGAGCCAGAATGTGTGCCTCGTTGTAATTGTTTATGGCTTTGTTCTTTGCAGTGTGTGTGTGTGTGTGTGTCCATTGTAGTTTCTACATGTACAGGTGCTTCACAATTCACATTGGACATATGTCAAAAAACACAGGACACCCTTTTTTCAGAAGCGAAAGGAAACTTGTATCTGAATACCCCAGCAAGTTACGGGTGAGGGGACCTATCTTTTAGACTATATCAGGAGATTGGCCACCATCTTGAAAGCTGCCATATTGGATCAAGGGCAAGTTTTTCTATTGGGAAAGTGGTCACGTGGCATAACAAGACCAGAACTGTCTCTGAAATTGATTACAGATTTGCAGTATCTCTTGTGGTTCACAAGTCATCAACACAAAGTTTCAAAGTTGTTGTTGGCCACAGGTAACGGAAAATGGAATTGATGATTCTGATGTTAGGGGACGTAGCTGCCGTATCATAGCAACAAACTTCAGCAACCGACACCCAGAAAGATTTCACACAGCACTGTTACATCTCCCATAGCCAAATTCAGAGGAACCGGGACTGTGGACGACAAGCCATATAGTGACCGTTTGAAAAACCGCTACCGACCAAGAAACCTCAACAATGGTTTTGGCAGCCTTTGATAAACGTACACGACATGTCCTGTGACTTTTTAGTCACCCTATATATCACAGCGTAACCTTAAATATGCTTAAAACATAAATTAGCCTTGGGTTGATCAAAAACATTTACATAAAGCATATTTCATTACAAAGTATTGAATGTTTCATGTTATGTATTGAAAACAAACGATTATTGTCACGTCCACGTCTTTTACTTATGACATTTCCCAGCAACCATCACCCCTGCTACGTAAATCTCTGCATCACACACTGCCGACTTCCTCATCTAACGGGAGAGTGCAGGAGATTATCGTACTACATATTGCTTGCCAACAGGAAAAGAAACAAATAAATTCAGAGTACGGTTTCTCCTGAATGTGTTTTAGATTAGAGGATTCCCAGTCAGACCGTCATAAAATGGGGACTACCTGCAATTTCACATTGTTATACCCTCTGTAAAATGTTATGTTTTTGTGTAAATAAAAAGACTTTGTGAAAAGATTAGCCACGTATGTTTTGCATTTTGTAATATGTGCTGATACGACTTTGTGTTCAACATGCTTCCTTTTTTACGTTTCCAGCTTGGGTCTGGTGGACCCACATGTAGCACCTGACAAAACGCCGATTCAGTTGCTGCATGAGTATGGCATCAAAATGGGCAGTGTGCCATCTTATGTGATGGAACGAACAAAAGGAGAGGCTCACCAGCCGGTCTTCGTCTTCAGTGTCACCATTGGGGAAACTTACTGTATAGGTTAGGCTCCAGTACACCTGATCCACCTGTATAGTACAGACTCGCACTGACCCTGATCCACCTGTATAGTACAGACTCGCACTGACCCTGATCCACCTGTATAGTACAGACTCGCACTGACCCTGATC
>JAUZST010012205.1:0-11554 GCA_034779995.1 Parotocinclus haroldoi
CAAGACTCAACAGGGGACCCATCCTCCATGGGTGGCCTAGATGTTAATTAAATAAATACTAAAAGTATATTAAATTAAAGCAAAATTAGGTTAAAATAAATAACAAATTAATATTAATGTTAATGTACACACATTCTATCACTTAACGTGTGTTGTAAACACCAAACACAGGGTACCAAAACACTCTAATACTCCAAACAAAAGTCTCTTTCTCTCTCACACCTTTTTCCACCTTTTTTTCTGCTTCCTTGAAGGGCAGGGCTTCTCTGTCAGCCTTCACACTCAGGAAGAGTTCCACCTAAGGATAGAGAGGGAAACTCACAAACAAACAAACAGAAAAAAATAACACACATAGGCACAGACATAACAGAAATTTTTCGCAAAAAAATTGTAGTAGATGAACGAAACAATATTTTTCTTAGTTATTAACAAGCACACTTCTCCAGAACATACTGAACATTTCAGCATTTGTCCCATGTCGATATGTCGAAAGATGTAGAAGGAGACTGACCGAATATTGGTGGAATAAAAATATTAACATTAGATAATAACAATAAAATCGGATAACAATATATGTGTTGCCCAGTAACACACATGATAATAGATAAGAAGAAAATCGGATTACAATATATGTGTTGCACAGCAACACCCATAATAATGAATGGATGGCTGGGTGTATGAATGAACCACACAAAATCATATGAATGTTTTTATTCCTATTCTCATACTCTTGGCCGTGACTCTTGGACACTTGCATGGCAGCCAAGAGACCATCACAAACAAATGGCATGACAATAATAGTTTAGATCAACAAGGGAGCTAGTGTGCAAAAAATCTGATGGGAAGCTTTAAGGCTTCATCAGCCCATTACTACAGCAAACAGTCCAGAGTGCAGAATCAGACCTGAAGGCAGAATCAGAATCCAGGTAAACAAAGCAACACAATCGGTAACCAGTATATCAAACAAGAAAACGCTCAATACGGGTCACAGGGAAATCTGGAATAACCTCAACGGAGGCAGGGTTCTCCAGGTTCCAATAGGTCAGATGCAGATGAACTTGATGCTCAATCAAAACCCGGGAGACGGTGCTTGAGTGCACTTAGGTAATTCTGTGTTTGGTCGCATGTGTGCATTCTGAACCGGTGTTCTTAAAATCTGTGCTACCTTATCAGATTGTCCTACCATACTTTTAGACGTATCTGTCGAATCGGGCTGCCGCATTGAAGTGTTCACAGTGCTGTAATGTAATTTTTAAAACACAAAACACCTTGTAGACCTAGACTAAATGACCTTATCAGAATGCACTACCTCTATTATAACCTATAGGTAGGATATATTTGTTGTCTAAATCACCCTATCAAAATGAACTACCTCTATTTATAGTGCTTTCTTATAAGGTCATTTCAACTTTAAATCTATCCTATGTATAGTTTACAGGCCCAGAAAGAAAAGAAAGAGTATGGCCTTTACTTTTGGTAAAAGTAAAGGAGACAAGTTACACATCGTCATGCTACACTTGTTTGAAAGTGCTAATATTCAGTTATGCTTTTATAAGGTATACAATGAATAAATGCTAAATAAATGCTATAAATACTATCACACGTACACTGTCACCAGTCTTCACAGACCTGTGAAAGTGCACACACCTGGGACTCATTTTCCATCATCAGCACACACCCTTCTTATACTGCACACCGCCACTCATGATTTGCTAAGCAACTTGGTTCATTTGTTCGCTACGCACTTCCCCCTTGTTATCATTATCGCTACTTACTGAGTTTTTGACCTCCGCTTTGTTTCTTTGACTTCGTCCTTGCCCTCGGTTGTTGTTTGCCTGTGCTGTGTTTTGACCTCGGACCGTCGACTTCGATTTTTGCCATTTTTAATAAATGCCTGAACGCTGCGTTTGAGTCCGTCATCTTTGTGCTAGCATTACACAAATTTGTTATGCTTACTACAATACTAACACGATCGCAAGTAGTGTAAAATTATTGGTGTGGTGCATGCTAAATACCAGAACATTGACGTGAAACTGATCTGTGTGTGCAGTGTAGCAGAAAGTCTGCATAATGTATTTACTAAATATACTAAACCTTTTATATGCACAGGGTGAGTGGTGACATCCACTGCTAAATGGCAAATCTTTGTTCAATGCTTGACTCCAGCACAATCACTGTGTTTCACTTTACTCCAACATTGGTAAATTATTTGCAGTTTACATTGTATACAGACAGAGTCTGTACAGAGTCTTTCTTTTACTTGGTCTGTGTTATTTAGTAACCTATTAAGAATTTATCATATTAACAAACATATGGGCAGCATACAATGTAATTCCTAGCAATATTATTGTTTATTTATTTATCAATTGAGTATCATGCATTGAATTATTGGTTAATAGGCACAGAATGTGTGAATAAGGTCATTAAATACAGGTAGTGTAGAGTTAACATGTAAACACTTACTGGTAGGCTATCAATTGTATGTGCACTAGAAGGGGGCAGCCACATCAACACAATATAGAGATTGGCAGTTAAAACATTTCCTCCCTGCTAAGTCTAGTAATGAGTATATACACAATATGACACAATCAGCAAAATCACCAATAAGGTTAACTACCAGTTTGATCATTACCTGTGCTTTGGCAGTTCCTTCAATGATATGGTGCAGGCATTTCCCACCTGCAAACATACAACAAAACATTGATATATACACTGGAGCAGCTATTTCATTACATTCACCTCTTTACAAGATATGCTTGATTGAATGGCTGGTTGCTGGGCATGTCAACATGTATACAGTGTGTATGTACTACATACATGTTTATTTATAGGATATAATATATATTTTTAAAAATTCTTAATCTAGGACATAGGAACGTTCAATCACAGGACAAAGTAAGTGGCAGGTTAATCATACTTTGTGGTACAAACCTGAATTTCCTTAACTTGGATATTTGTACATACCAGTGTTTCCTGGTACAGGTGAAGGGTAAGAGACCAATAACACCAACTAGTTTTTACATTGTGCAACTTTGTTAGGGCCTCACATTGCATGTCTCATTGTTCCAATATGAAAAAATGACACAAGAAGTGATATAAACATGACACATTATTTGTTATGAAAGGCAAAAGTGTTCTACCAGAATCACATGAAGACAAACCTGTATTGGACATGACTGGTTCTGGGGATTCTTGCTCCACTAATGTCACATCTGAAGTAGAAGCTTGGGCATTTTAAGCAGATAACAGAGGTCTGAACATAAGGATTAGTTTAAGCTTATTTTAAATACAAACAAAACCCAAACACCTACCCAAAACTGCTTGCCCAAGTTCACTCAGAGTGATCTGAGTACACTAGTTCATTATTCCTCTCGTCAGATGTGTCTCCAGAAGGCAGTAGTTGGCTACTGTATTGTAATGATAAATAATGTGTCTTATCATAACCACGTTGAGAGTGTCATGTTGTTCAGAAAATTGTTCTACTGAACAATTGCTCCAATATGATTGTTAAGAGAACATTGAAGTTCCATGACAAGATTGAATGTCGTTAAGATATTCCTGGGATCTTTTGTGTTTGACTCATGCATCCTATCATATAATGCAAAGTGACTGCTAGTGCCGGTGAAAGGATTTCCATTAGAATCAGAACTCTAAAACTTTAACCAGCCAAAGTAGACAAGGTAGTTGTGAGCAGGTTAGTTTGAGTAGGTCTTAGGGAAGAGGAATAGGTCTCAAAGGTTGCATGCTAAAACTCCCCTATTGCAGAGATCCATAATGACATAGTAGCCACAATTAACATATAAACATGTGTAATCATGGCTTGTGAGAGTCTCAAATTAACAAATAAACTTTATTTATATTGTGCCTTTAGCAATGGTGCATTGTCTCAAAGCAGCTGTACACAGCTTTGACAATATTATATTATCTCAAAAGGCCAATGCCAAATTGTCCCAGCCTAGGGCAACAGTGGAAAGGAAAACTCCCTGAACATAGAAGGACTTTTGGAGGACCAATACTTGCTTGGCCTAGAGGTTAATTGAAATAGCTAAGTTGTATTAATAGTAAAAAAAATAATTACATAAGAAAATTTAAATTAAATAACAAAATAGATTTAACATAATGAGTACTGGAGTCACATAGTATGCTAATAACTAAATGATGGAGGGAGTTATTGCACTCTGTACTCTGGTTTGGCCGTGGTCTCTGGTATCTTGCTGATTTTGTAAAGATATGAAAAGTCTATAATTTTAAGGGTAGGTTCATTTTAACAGCGAGAGACATCATATCTAAAAGAAAATCCAGAAAATTATATATAAAATATACGTAAAATATATAAATTTATTTGCATTTTGCAGAGAGAAATAAGATTTGATCCTCTACCAAACATTAAGAGTTTTGGCTCCTATAGACCAGTTAGATGCTCCTAATCTAATGCAAGTTACATGCATTAAAGAGAGCTGTCTTAAATTGTCACCTGTATAAAAGACAACTGTCCACAGAGTCTAACATCTCCAACATGGGCACGACCAAAGAGCTTTCTAATGATGTTAGAGACAAAATCATATACCTGCTCAAGGCTGAAATGGGCTACAAAACCATAAGTAAGATGCTGTGTGTGAAGGAGACAACTGTTTGCACCATTGTAAGAAAATGAAAGAAATACAAAATGACTGTCAATCGACCTCCATCTGGGGCTCCATGCAAAATCTCACCTCGTGGAATATCCTTGATCATGAGGATGGTGAGAAATTAGCCTGAAACTACACAGGGAGTACCTGTTAATGATCTTAAGGCAGCTGGGACCACAGTCACCAAGAAAACCATTGGTAACACTTTACACCGTAATGGATTAAAATACTGCCTTGCCCACAAGGTCCCCCTGCTCAAGAAGGCACATGTGCAGGCCAGTCTGAAGTTTGCCAATAAACACCTGGATAATTCTGAGAGTGATTGGGAGAAGGAGCTGTCGTCAGATAAGACAAAAATTAAGCTCTTTAGCATTAACTCAACTCGTCATGATTGAAGGAAGAGAAATGCTGACTATGACCCAAAGAAAACTGTCCCCACTGTCAAACATGGAGGTGGAAACATTATGTTTTGGGGGTGTTTCTTTGCTAAAGGCACAGGACTACTTCACCGCATCAATGACAGAATGGATGGAGCCATGTACCATCAAATCCTGAGTGACAACCTCCTTCCCTTCACCAGGGCATTAAAAATGGGTCATAGCTGGGTCTTCCAGCAAAACAATGACCCAAAACATAAAGCCAAGAAAACAAAGGAGTGGCACAGAAAGAAGTACATTAAGGTCATGGAGTGGCTTAGCCAGTCTCCAGACCTTAATTCCATAGAAAATGTATGGGGAGAGATAAGGGCCGAGTTGCCAAACGACGATCTTATACAATGTAATTTTCTTTTAGATATTCTATCTCTCACTGTTAAAATAAACTTACCCTAAAAAGTATATACTTTTCATATCTTTTTAAGTGGGCAAACTTACAAAATCAGCAAGAGATCCCAAGGAATTGGTTTGGCGGTGGTTTGCTTCTTACCTAGCTGAGAAGTCATATCAGCTATCGTGGAGAAGATCCTTATCCCGCAAACTGACCACTGGTGTAGCACAAGTCTCAGTGCTTGGTTCTTTCTTGCTCTCCCTCTATATCCTCAAATGGCTTTTAATATCACTGCTATGCCGATGATACCCAACTAATCCTCAGACACCCAAGTCTCTGCAAAGATGTCAGCATGTAAAGCTGACACATCATCAGGGATGGCAGATCACCAATTTAAGCTAAATACTGGTAAGAATCAATCTCTCAATCGACAAGGCTCAGATCTGCCCCTGTGTCATGGCATGCAACCTGGGGGTGACTATAGACAACCAAATTTTTCCTCCCACATTGCTGGGTTACTGCAAATCTCTCTTTGGGGGCTCCCTCTGTGAACAAAACAAACAAAAAAAGCTCACAACCGTAACAGTTTCGTAGGGTTTTTTTTAGATTCCAGATTATTTGAAATAGATTATGATACTGATGTCTTAAAGCACTTTTGTAAGTCGCTCTGGATAAGGGTGTCTGCTAAATACTGTAAATGTAAATGTAATTCATACCGAAGTGTTTAAGAGACAACCAATGAGGTGTAGAAATGTAACTTCTCTTCTTTTCACCCCTCTCAGTCATCACTTTCATGCTGGGCTCTGTGACATATAATACAAATCATTGTCGGTATCTCAGTTGTGAATGTAGATTTTCTAAATGAGCTTACTTCCAGCTGTCTGTCATTCTTATTTTTAATAACACATGGAAACCAACCTCCAATCCTTTCTTCTCACTCATCCCGCCCTGTATCATCAAATAAGGGTAAGTTTTTCTTGTCACCATGCCCTTTTCTCCAGCCATTGTTTATGTTGAGTGAGAGGGAGCAGACACTGGGATTGATCCTGAATTTGTGTCTTGGTATTGTTCCAAGCTTTCCTTGTCAATAGGAATGGTTAATGCACTGACTGTGTGAAGCTATGGGTGCAGGCATGAAATTCACTGAGGGTTTTTATTCCCTTGTCTATCCCACAGGGACTGGTTTATTGTGTGCAGTGGATTGTTTGTAATCTGGCCCCCATCTACATGCAAATGATTATTGCTGGTCCATGTCACATGGCTGGTATGAGGCATCAAATGTTGGGATCAAGACCTTCTCTACTAGACTAAATGTAGACTGATTTCCATGATCTTATTTGCAGCTATTCATGATTAATACAGGTAATTTTAGGTAATTACGTACTGCACTATATTTTTTTCTTGAATTAGGTATTAAATTGTGTAATTAGGTATTAAAGTGCTAAACAAATTTTATGGAAGTGAAAAGTGTGAAACTTTTTTTAAGAACTGAGTTTTTGTATTTTTGTATTGAGATGACGATTGTAATGATTGTAGGTATCACCTACTAAATTCTTGAAATTGAATGAAACAAGTTTCCTCCAGGACCTACAGGTGCTACGTAGTATAATTAATTAACTGAGAACCACCTTGAGGTTGTGGCCACCGGGTCGGTAGGAAAACTGTAAGCAGGCAAAGAGGGACCAGTGAGCCTGACAAGTGTTGAGAGATTTTGCTACAAAGACAAGATATTTAATGTTAAAATGGATAAACTTCATTGTTTTTTGCAAATATTAATTCATTTTCAATTTGATGCTTGCTAAACAAAAAAAGTTGGAACAGGGAACAAAAGATTGGAAAAGTTGAGGACTGCTCAAAAAAGCACCTGTTTGGTACATTCCACAGGTTAATTGGAATTGTGAGTGTCATGAGTGGATATAAAAGGAGCATCCTTTTGTAAGGCTCAGTCATTCACAAGCAAGGATGGGGTGAGGTTCAGGACTTTTCAACAACTTTTATCATGCAATTGCAAATAATTTAGGAATTTCATTGTCATACAGCCCATAATACGATTAAAAGATTCAGATAATCTGGAGACATCACTGAACACCTGTGATCTTCAATCCCTAATGTGCCATTGTACATCTCTGTAGGCACCTTTAATGCTGAAAGGTACATACGTTTGGAGTAACACGCTGCAATCCAAGCAGCCTCTTTTTAAAGGACATCCCTGCTTATTACAGCAAGACAATGACAAGCCACATTCTGCATGTGTTACAACAGCGTGACTTTGTAATAAAAGAGTGCAAGTACTAGACTGGCCTGCCTGCAGTTCAGACCTGTCTCCCATTGACAATGTGTGATGTGTTATGAAGCACAAAGTATGACAACAACAACTGAAGTTGTAAATTAAGCAAGAATGTAAAATAATTTTACCTACAACGCTTCAGCTCTGCCATCAATACAATAATCCCTAGACTTCTACATACTAAACTGGCACAACTCAGTAACTGTGCAGCTGAGCAAGCTTTTCAATACTTAAAAGCTTGCTCAACTTGGGATTGACCTTTTAAGATATAATAATATAATATTGTTAAGCTGCTTTGAGAATATGTACCATTGTAAAAAGCGCTATATAAATAAATTTAAATTGAATTGAATTGAAGTATACCAGCCTTCACCTGCCAGTGGATCACACACTTCCTCACTGGCAGAGAGCAGCAGGTGAGGCTGGGAAAGATCAAGTCAAGTCAAGTCAAATTTATTTCTATAGAGCTTTTTACAATGGAGCATTGTCTCAAAGCAGCTTTACAATCTTATATTATCTTAAAATATAAGATCCCAAATTGAGCAAGCCTATGGCAACAGTGGAAAGTAAAATCTCCCTGAAAGTAGAAGGAAGAAACCTTGGGAGGACCAAGACTCAAAAAGGGACCCATCCTCCATGGATGACCTAGATGTTAATTAAATAAATACTTAAAAGTATATTAAAGTAATAGTAAAATTAAGTAAATAATACAATTTAAATCAATATTAATATTTAAGTAAGCAATAAAATAATAAACAAAATAGATTTTAAAATCAGTCCTCAGTGGGAGGTCCTTGGAGTCACATCGTGGGAGGGAGTTACTGCACTTTGGGTTTTGTTGATGAAGACCGTAGAGTGATGCTGAGGTGGAGGAACATCCAAGAGTGTGGTGCTAGAACTGGTACTGGAACATCTCTTCGGAGAGAAAAGAGAAAATGCAGTTACTTATGGGATAGGAGTACAGAGTCTATTATCAATCACTGCAGCATGAAACTCCAGCAGCACTAACTATAGCACCATAGCTAAAGGGGGGAGAAACAGAGGCCAAGAGGCAAGAGACAACCTGAGCCATGCGTCCCGGTCTAAATCTTTGGAAGTTTATTCCATAGCTGGGGGGGCCCCAAGTATGAGAGAGCTTTTCCCCCTGCTGTTATTTTTTAAATTCTAGGTACTGAAAGGAGTCCTGCACTTTGTGAACAAAGTAGACGAGCTGGATTGTAAGATTCTAAGAGTTCACTGAGATAATGTGGGGCCAGACCATGTAGAGCTTTATATTATACAAAAAGTGTTTTATAATCAATGCGAAATTTAACTGGTTACCAGTGTAGAGACGACAGAACAGGACTGATATGATCAAATTTTCTAGTTCTAGTTAGTACTCAAGCTGCTGTATTCTGCACTAGTTGTAGTTTATTAAGATATTTACCAGAGCATCCAGCAAGTATTACAGTAATCCAATCTCGAGGTTATAAATGCATGAACTAGTTTCTCAGCATCTTGAAAGGAAAGAATATTTCGAAGTTTAGCAAGGTTAAATAACTGAATGAAAGCAATTTGTGTGATGTTGTTAATGTACACGTCAAGGGACAGATCTGAATCAAACGTAATAGCTACGTTTTTTACAGTTGGACTTGGCGTTACCAGACAGCCATCCAGGTTTATAATAGGTGCAGCCAACTGGTATTTCACAGTCTTGGGTCCGACTAATAAAACCTCAGTTTTATCTGAGTTAAGTACAAGGAAAGATCACCTCATGAGTCAGGACCACCACCACAGGAGCTCATTGTGTCTTTTTTCTGTTTTAAGAAAAACTGTTAAAAAAATCTACATTCATAGACAATGGTGATATGAGCAATACATAGAGTTGCCCATGTAGTGTAGTGTCTGTCTCTCATTGTCCTCATAAAGTTCAGAACTTAAGATCTAAAATATCTATTGTATTACAGTGAAATATGCTGTAATTAGCAAAGTAGGATGCCCTGTTAATGGAATTTAATGACACATATTTGGTAAGAACTAATCTTCAGCTTACGAGTGTTATGGTTAATGGTCCTGAAAGAAAATTATGGCCTCTCAAAGCAAAACCAATTAACACAGTTAACGAATGTCTATCTCACGGTTTTAAATTTTAATAAGCATTTCATCTTTAACAAATGATAGCATTTTTTCGTTTTGGTATGTAGCATTCATGATGGGATGCATCCTAGTGTGTTTACAAATATAATAATATCTTTAAAGCCTGGCTATTGTGATTTCTGTACATTTGCTCCACTGTTACAGACAGTCCTGGTATTATACAAGAGAGGGAGTTGGTAGTGTGGCAGCAGCTGGTCATATATTACAGTAATTAAAGCCTGGCCTAATGATGCAGGCTTCCTCCAGCATGATTTCTGTCTGATCAGTGGGCTACTTCATTAGTTGCACTCAGCCTAACAAGTTGGATCTGCAAAGCAAGTAATTCTATTGCAGTGATAAAGTTTCCAGGGCCAAGGGAAGTCTGAAAATATAATCTTAATTGGAAATGCTTGGCTAAAGTTATTATTGTAGTTGTTTGAAGGTTGTAATGTCTAATATTCAGAACTATTATGTCAATAACATTAAAAATAATAGACATTTAAGTAGAGCTAATATGAAATCGTGCATGCTTGTTTATGTTTGTTTTAAATCATATACAATATGATATCCCAAGTTGAGCCAGCCTAGGGCGACAGTGTCAAGGAAAAACTCCCTGAAGTGGTAGGAAGAAACCTTGAGACTACCAAGACTCAACAGGGGACCCATCCTCCATGGGTGGCCTAGATGTTAATCAAATAAATGCTTTAAATATAACATTTTAATTAGTAATAAAATAAATAAACTAAATTATAAAACAAAATAGATATAGAATGAGTCCTCAGTGGGAGGTCCTAGGAGGCACATCGTCTCTCAATGTCCAACGATCGAGGGAGCCACTGCACTCCGGCGGGACTGGTCTAAGGAAGCACTGATGGCTTGCATGTGAGTAATAGACATCACAAAAATTAGGGGATATTTCATTTTTTGTGAGCAGAATGTTTGTTATCTGAAAGGGCAGACTGAAAAAAAGAAATGTTTATTTTTCTGATGAGAAAATACAGCTTTGTAGAGCAAGCTGGTAAAAATGGCGTTTTTTTAATTCATTGGTTCATTGAAAATGTTAGCTGTGATCAGTTACACAATCCTGCATTAACCTGTAAATTAAAATTCCATGGTGCAATTTGATGGTTGATTTAATTTAGTCCCTCATTCTCTACTGCTCCATCTCATTCTCTCTCTCCTAGCTCGCCACAGGCTATTCCCATTATGTATTCTTTATATAGCTTTTCCCTTAATGATCAGCAGCCTGTGCTTCAGTGCTGATTACTATTGTACACTTAGCACTACATAAAAGAGAGGATTAATATTCCCCAGAAGAATTGTTGCTATGGATCCACCAGTTACCTTCCACGAGATGTTTCTGCAGCTTCAATTGTTCATAAATTACTCTCCCTTGTGGATTAGCCTGCAGTCTGCAAGGAGGAGAACAAGCCAAGGAAAGGACTCTCAATCTGAAATGAAAATTATCCACTCAGTTATTCATAACCAGGCCCATTTTTTCCTTATAATTTCAGCTGCTGTATTGGCTTTTCTCTATCTCTGTCTGGTTCTTTTTCTCTTCCTGTTCCTTTCCTAGCCAGGTGACAGGTAAGTGTGTGATAACTGGGATTGGGTGATTTGAAAAGTGTGTAGGCTTTAATATGAGAAGGCATTGTTTTCCCTGCTCTATGTTCTGTGTGATAGTATGCCAGGTCTGTAGTTGTGAAGCCAAAGCCACAGACTATCCTGCTCCGAACGAATTGGTGTTCATACAGTACAT
>JAUZST010012206.1:0-11554 GCA_034779995.1 Parotocinclus haroldoi
CTCTCTCTCTCTCTCTCTCTCTCTCTCTCTCTCTCTCTCTCTCTCTCTCTCTCTCTCTCTCTCTCTCTCTCTGATTAAAATTAAACTGTTGACAATCTAAAGACTGTAATCTCCTTCTAACCACTGGTGGCGCTACAGAGCATTCACAGGGACACTTCTGTGTGGAAACCCATCCACTGTGGATTAGTGGTGACTATGCACACTACGTAGTGTGTAGGGAGTGTAGTTTGGGACATGTCCGTGGTGGACTTGGCCGGAGGTTGAACCGGGTCAGTTTGTGACTCACCTGCCATGAGGGAACACACACCTCAGTCTTTCCCTAAAGACTGAAAAGCGCTGACAGCTGAACACACCCTGCATCATACACACACACACACACACACACACACACACACACATACACAGAGAGAGAGAGTGTTTATTTATTGAGATGCCAGCCTGTTTTGGGTGGAGGAGGGAAGTGTGACTCAGTGCAGACGGCCAGTGTGAGACGCTCTGCATCTGCTTCATCCACACAATCTCGTATTTATTATTTATTGTTTATTTATTTACCTGTCTCGTCTCACTTTGACGTTCAGCTGCTAAAGATGATTAGTTACGAAAAGAGAAATGACCTCACGCCGTCGCCGGGCCGGGACCTCCCCAATACGGGCAGGGGTGAAGCGTGCTACCCTTCCGTTATCCTATAATTTATTGATTGATTTCAGGTTTATTTAACAAACCGATCCTTATTAATCCTGCAGGAGGGAGGGGAGGGTGAGCATCAAACAGAACAACCACAAACCACAACGACTCTGCAAGTATGAGAATTGCACCGCCCATCACCACCAGGGGGCGTACTGCAGTTTCAGATGTGCTGGGTCTCGGTCGTGTTTTTGGTTTTGTTTTGGTTTATTCAGGGCTTGTTGTGGTTTTGTTTTTATTCTTGTTTTTTCCTGCTCTTTTATTTTTGGATTTGGACCCAGTTGGTGTTGTGTTTGGGTTTGACTCCTCGTTTTGGATTTGATCTTGTTCTATTCTTAGCTTTCATTGTTCCTGTTCTTGGTTCTGTTTTAGTTGATCTTGCTCTGGGACTCAGGACAGGTCCTTTTTCCTTCCTTTGTTCTTGGTTTTTGGGTGATATTGCTCTTTTCTCGCTGCTGCTCTCCTCTGGTTTTGGTTTGGTGTTTGGTTTATACAGGTGTTTTTGTGGTATCTTGTTCTTGGCTTTGTTGATTTTTTTTTGTTTTATACAGCTCTTTTTGTCCTTGCTCTTGTTTTCTGTTTATTTATTGATTCATTATTTATTTACAGTAACAGGCTGGGAAAAGAACTCGCTGTCGATTCCAAAACAGGAGTAAATTAACCATGCTAAATATTTACGCTCCACATTCCGAGCGTTTCCTTTATCTCCATCCTCGCCAGCGCTATCGGTCTGCCATCTTATCAGAGGAACCCCGTCCTCTAAACACAGCGTCCCCCGGGGGCCGGGGCAGGGAGTTACAGCGCACCGCGGGACAGTTTAATCTCTTTTACTCTTACATCACTGTTAGACGTATCAGGGAGTCCGGACCAGACGTGGGTGGTCCAGTCGCTTCAGGTCTACACAGGACCTCTCATGTTTAAGATTGAATTTCTCCCATCATGCACTGGTGTGGACTGTCATGCTTACAGTTCGAAAGCAGGTTTCGATGGGTGTTTGGCATGTTCTTCTCCTGTCCATATCAGTTAGCTACCTACGGTATAAAACATTTACTGTGTTGTAATCCAAAGAGCTTTTACAGGAACAGGCTTCCAGTTAGATACCAGTTTAGGAAGCAGATACCAGTGCAGGTGAAAACGAGAAGAAAAACAGAGATTTAAACTAAGAAGGAGAAGAGCTGGAGATAGAATAAGGTCATAGAAAATAAGAGAGAGGAAGAGAGGGTTTCATATGAAAAGGTGTTGGAACAGAACTGAGATAAATAATGGAACGGTTCCAGATTAGGCACCAGTTTTGGACCCGGGCCTGACGGCATGTTGGTGCTGGAGGACTGGTGGTCATGAATAAATGTCAGAATCATTCAGGTTTTATTCTGGATCAGAGGAACAACGACAGATGCCGTGAGATCACCTTCTTCACCTTAATAAACTCCATAAAAACAGGACAGGAGCAGGACTGGAACTCGTCTGTTAAACTTCATACGTCATTTCGTTTGGCTTTATTTGTTCATTTAGACCCATGAAGAAGGTTCTGACTCTTCAGATCCTCACCTGTGCACACCTGTTCACAAGTAGCTGAGGGATTTTTCATTTCTTTCTGTGGAGACAAAGTTTGGACGTGGCCATAGCAGATGAAGGTTAGAGGTGAGCCGGCGTAACTCCAGCTGCTGCTCCAGAGTAAACTCTTTAGGGAGGTGGAGAGATTTCGGGTCTGAAATGGGCCTCGGATGTCTAATTAAAACCAGATGGTTCCTTAAAGAGAAAGAGAAAGAGAGAGAGAGAGAGAGAGAGAGAGAGAGAGATAGAGCATTCTCACACGGTGTCACTCACCCAGTCATGCCTGAGAGGGGCCTTATTAAACGAGGGAGGTACGATTCAATTAATTAATTACATTTAGATCTCGCTCAGTCTCTCTCTGTCTGTCTCTCTTTCTCTCTCTCTTTCTCTCTCTCTGTCTCTCTCTGTCTCTCTCTCTCTCTCTCTCTCTCTCTCTCTCTCTGTCTCTCTCTCTCTGTCTCTCTGTCTGTCTGTCTCTCTCTCTCTCTGAAGGCATCACTCTGGACCTAAGACCTTCAGGGTCCCACTCAGACCCCAGTGCCTTATAGGCACTCAGGCAGCCCTTCATCACACTCGGACAAACTCCTGCTTTCCTTCCATGTTCTACAAATTCCTGCTCCCACCTGAGGGTCACACACCCATCCGGTCTCGGTCATAGCCCCACCCTCCCGTCCCACTTCTGACCCATTGCCCCACCAGTCTCTAGGAGCCCAAACCAGAAAGAGGTGAAACGGTTTGGTAAATGCAAAAAAAAAATACATATATATAAAAAGATTTTTGGATTTTTGTTTCATTGCAGACAGTATGAACCTGAAATGCTTCGGTCGTAGGCCATTCCCAAAGAAAGCATTTTATTTTCTTCCTAACGTCGCCCTTCCTCCTCCCAGCACTTACAAGATGTTTTGGCAACGAGCGATGAAGGGTTTCAGGTGTTATTTCATCTCGTTCTTCCCTCAGACACGTCTTAAGGCCTTAGGGAAAGAAAAGAAGAACTTTTAACCGGCGCCTGTTCTGATGTCCGCGTTAAAATCAGACCGGCCAATCGGAGCTCGGTCGCCGGGCGGAACAGTAACAGGCTCTAAATACGTGACAATTGAATAAAATCTGTGGAGTTACAAAGCTGAAAGGCTGAAGAACGATGGTGATAAAACTCCCAGGGACTTCATGGAACCCGTCTTACTTTTTGTCCTTACACGTTTAGGTAAACAAAAAGTCGACGAAAGGTTGTCCATTAAGGCGACGATGTGAGAACGAAACGTGAAATGCGTGCAGCACGCGGTTTTGCATTGCCTGCCGTGCTGAAAAATGCATGGAAAGGATGTCGCCTGCTTCCCGAAGGACGTCTGCCTCGCTGAGAAAACCCGACCAAGGGTGGTCCAGGTGCGACTAACTCTTCTACAGGATCCGAAATGCTCCGTGCTCCGTGCCCCCTATAGCTGCTTGCCGTGACTCGGGGCGAACGAAGCCGATAAAATTGTAAAACGTCTCCTAAAAAGCACGGCTCTATTCTCGCTCGCTGCTTCTCCTCCCTCTCATTTTGCTCCTAAAAGTAGCCTCCAGCCACAAGTTAGCCTTTTAGGAAGTACTTAATGCACCGTAAGTGCGTTGTGTGTTTGCGCGTGAGCGAGAAAGACGTACAAAGGGGCCGTGCGTGCCTTTTAAGGGGAACGTCCTAAGGCAGGGCGACCGCACGGAAAAGCACACGGACCCATAAAGGGTTAGGAATGGCATCCATAACCCACAGCAACTAATCAAAGCCTGGGGACGCTTCCTTTATTCTCTTATTCTTTGTTTGTGTGTGTGTGTCTGTGTGTGTGTGTGTGTATTGTGTGTGTGGGGACAGTTCTTGGCCGGACATCTACACACACACCCTTGGTATACTTCAGAGCTGCTCATTTTTAGCTTCTGTCCATCATTTTCATGAAATGCCGTTACAGGAACGCGCTCCGAAGCACAAGGACAGGCCCCGGGTAGGCAAAGCCAGTGGGTGCAAATCAGTCACCGTTCTCCTCAGGGCTGCCGAGGGGGTACAGGGCGTACCCCATGCTGCACGGGACTTCCTAAAATGCACCGGCTGACTTTCAGTTTACTAAACCGAGCCCTGACCGTAAACCCGAGCTCGGTCATTTCGTTACCACGAGACAGAGGAAGGAAGCCTCGCCAAAGCCTCTTTTGCTTTGCGTAAATCCTTGCGCCATTAATTAGTAATTAACAATTCTCTCGACGACGCAGAGCTAACTGACTCGTAACAGATTCGTAACGGACAGCTGACAGAGCTACATTCACAAATACCGCTTGAAACTTGGCCGTACGAGAAACAAGCCTCGTGTTATGACCCCGCCCAGAAGCTCCGCCCAATTCCCTGGGCTCGGAGGCACCTAGGATGGACCGTCACCATGGAAACGGCGACAGCGCTCAGACCGATCAGGATTACGGATCCTTTTTTTTTTTTTTTTTTTTGGACCAATAAGACACAAAAAGGAGCATCCAGACTGTTATCAGTCCAAAGTCCAAAAGCCAAGCTCTATCATGGTACGGGGGTCGGGTCCGGACCCTTGGTGAGGGCCGTTTACGCGTCTGTGATGCAGCATTAATGCAGAAAAGTACACCGAGATTCGACATCCTCTCCGGGGACGCCCATGCATTAAAGAACAAGACAAAACAAACAAAACCACATGCTGCACACGTTACAAAGGCTAAGACTAAGAGTAAAAGCACTGGGCTCCCCCGACCCGCAGTCCCGACCTGAACGGAAACGACGACCCCGTACCGTCCCACATCTTAAGACGTGTTTGTAGGACGACCAAATCGTTTTTATATATACAGGCGTATTTTAAAACCCACCAACCTGCCACTGGTGCGCGCACACACACACACACACACACACACACACACCGCATTTCTGTATGACCGGTTGTTTCATGGTGCATATCTCAATAAAAGGCAGCTGTTCTAAAAAGCTACTGGTCTTACCCTCCCATGAAAGACATGCAGATGTTGTAACATCTGGCCAGCTGTGCAATGAGCAGTCACTGGTATTTTTCTCTACATACAGTACGTTTAGGTATGAAACGTGTGTGTGTGTGTGTGTGTGTGTGTGTGTGTGTGTGTGCTAAAGGAAATAAGCACAAAATGGTAGCGATGCTAGATCAGCTAATTTCACTCTCAGTTTCTGCTCACCAAGAGTTCTGCGTTGTTTTCTTTGGAATAAATGGACAAGAAAGGAGCGTCCAGACAGCTGTCGGCACCAAATCCAAAATCCAGGCACTATCGCGGTCCGGGGTCGGGTCCGGACCCTTGGTGAAGGTCATTTACGCATCTGTGACGCAGCATGGATGCAGAAAAGTACAAACAAAACCACCGCACGCCTGCAATCGTACCCTGGTCTTTGTGAAAGCAATGCTTTGAGGCCATCAGGAGGGGTCGCTGTTTCAGAACCAGGATCCTCCCCTTACTCAGGTGCCCGAAGGCACTGGCGAGACGTGGTCCTGGGTCACCTGGTCACTGGGACCCACCAGAGCGTGGTGAATACGTGGAAATGCAAAAACATCCTCTTAAGTTCTGCCCTCTAGTGGACAAACATGTACACAGGATTGCTGGCATGCCAATCAGGTACAATCATGTCCTAAACCTGTGTGGATGTTTGGAGTGTGTGTGTGTGCGTGTGTGTGCGTGCGTGTGTGTGTGTGTGTGTGTGTGTGTGTGTGTGTGTGTGTGTGCTGCAGTGAGAGGAACTGGATGATAAGTTTCACACAACCACACCCTTAGATCTCCCCGAGGCAGTGGGATCTGATATACCCTTGTGTAAACCTGCAATCAAGGAATCTGTTTACATAATCCCTTAAGGTACTAACACACACACACACACACACACACACACACACACACAAACGCACACACACGCACACTGGGTGGTCTAAGGCTGTGAATCCTGTACACACAGCCCCTTTCCCATTCCGGCAGGGTTGCTTCAGCAGGGCTCGAGGTCGATCCCGATTGCGTTTCTGATACCAGAGTTTGTTTGTCAGCTACGGCTTCGTTTGTTTGTCCGTTACTCCCTCACCACGGCCGGGCCGGGGTGATTCATAGGTGACTCACTGCCGAGTTATTCCATTATGGCGCTGGCATTAATTAGGCAGGAATAACCAGCAACTCCTTCTTTTCTCGACAGCTTCCACGTGACTATTTATGTCTTCCCAAGTTCCAAACCCAGGAACTGCCCCCGGGTCACGTCCTCGAGCTTTCGATACCAGGGGTGCCCCCCCCGTCCCCGCTGTAAAAAAAACAAAAAAAGATCCCGTATAAGATATGGGCGAATCCTCGTCATCTGCTCGCAGGAATTTCACACGAACTGCTCGCTTCAGGTCCTTCCACAGCATTTCCGCTGGGTTAAGGTCAGGACTTTGACTTGGCCTCTCTTCCTTAAACGTTTTTTGCTTGCTTGGGCTCCCCGCCCCGGACAGACGCCCCGATATTTTCCTTCGGAATCGGCTGCTATCATTCAGAACTCCCGATTTAAATCAGCAAACCGTGATACTACCACCGCCATGTTTCACAGGCCGAGCGAGGCTTCAGATTCTTAAGCCATTTCAGCCAAAGATCTCTACTTTGGCCTCATCCATTCTGCGGACCGAACTGCAGACCCGTCTCCTTGGACTCATGAGCGCTAGCCAACGTGAACGAGGCCTTTAATTGCTTAGAAGTTACCCTGTGTTCCCCCGGACCATTCCCCGCCCTGATCTTTGAGTGGTTGGTTCGACCACTTCCGTGGATGGAAACGGCGGTCTTAAATGCCCTCCTTTCGTATACCGTCTGTCCAGCTGTGATTGGTGGAGCCCCCAAACTCTTTAGAGACGACCTTGCGACCTTAATCTTTCTCTGAGGTGCTCAGAAATCTCTTTTCAGACGCCTTGCGTCAAGACGTCAAGACTTCAACAGATCTCCGCTTTGTTCCGTAAAAGATCTTTTTGATTACAAGCTCAGGTCTCGGTCTTGACTCGGACTCGGCTCTGGCAAACTTGACTTGGTCTTGACTGCGCGCTCTAAATGACCGGACCTTATAAGGGCTTTCTGATTTGTATAGTTTTTGTGGCGATGACTGACAGCCTGATCTGGCTGAACCCACAGGCACCTTTCATTACCTGGCAGCTTTCAGTCCACAGCACAGCGAGCGTCTCCGTTATTTGGCAGCTTTGCAAGGATTTCAAACTTTGACTCTGTTGACTTTGAGTGATGATACAGAGAGGTCGACTTTTCCTCTGCGCTAAAACGTAAACCTGTCGCTCAGATACCGTGGAGTATTGGACCGTTTTTAATCCACCGGCCTTTCCAGTCTCTTTTGTACGGCCTTTTTTGTCCCCCCCCAACAGCTCGTAAGAATTTCACTTGAACAAAACATCTGATTCTTCTCCTCTACGGCAAAGCTGTCCAATAGCTCACAATCAGCTGCCAGGGTCCTTCAGACGTGGGCACCAGAGCCCAGTGAACCAGTCCAGAAAAAGTGGAGAGAACAGAGACAGGAATATGAGACGCTTCTTTACACGGGATCTCTCCATGGTTCATGTTTGGTAGGTTCTCCTCCAGCTTTCCCACAGCGTCTCAGTGGGGTTAGGTCCAGGGACTGGGGTCGTGGGTCTTCAGAAGTTTGTGGGGTCGTGCTTCTTAACAAGGGTCTTCAGAAGTTTGTGGGGTCGTGCTTCTTAACAAGGGTCTTCAGGAGTTTGTGGGGTCGTGCTTCTAAACAAGGGTCTTCAGGAGTTTGTGGGGTCGTGCTTCTAAACAAGGGTCTTCAGGAGTTTGTGGGGTCGTGCTTTTTAACAAGGGTCTTCAGAAGTTTGTGGGGTCGTGCTTCTTAGGAAGAGCCTTCAGAAGTTTGTGGGGTCGTGCTTCTAAACAAGGGCCTTCAGAAGTTTGTGGGGTCGTGCTTCTAAACAAGGGTCTTCAGAAGTTTGTGGGGTCGTGCTTCTAAACAAGGGTCTTCAGAAGTTTGTGGGGTCGTGCTTCTTAGGAAGAGCCGTCGGAATTTCCTCCACCATACTAAGCAGTGAGGATTTTCTTCTGGATAACTATCCTTCTAACCATGCTGACCTTTCACCTTCCAGAGCCATCTGACTAAAGGACCCAGATTTACTCAAAGGTCCAGTCAGCGCCTGCTAAGCTAAAGGAACGGCTTGGTGAAAGGTTTGGGTTTGGACCCAAAGAGGTCAAGTTGGGTCCGAGAGACGAGACTCGCTCTGAAGTGGTGAGATTTGTAGGTTTTAATCCGAGACGCTTGGAAAAGTTTGGACTGGGGGTTTGGGTTTGGTCTGAAGTGGAGGAGACGGGGGTTTGACCTGGAGTCAATATTTGGACTGCGGAGACTAAAGGGTTGGGGGTGAGAGATTGAAGTGGCTACAGTCTGCGATTTGGAGGCTGAGTAATAAAAGTCCCCCTGCACAAAGCTATGAATCCATAAACACACTTCACACACAGTCGACCTCACACACCAGCCCTAACCCTACCTCGTGTGTGTGTGTGTGTGTGTGTGTGTGTGTGTGTGTGTGTGTGACTGGGTGGCTGTGTGGGTTGACTATCTGTGTGGGAGCTCTGCCCGAGAGTTTACGATTTTCCCGTAACTGCACATCTGCTCCATCAAACCGCATTACTCAAACTGGAGGGGCGCGCACCCCCCCACCCCCCCACCCCAGACTGCTGCAGTGTGCCCCGGCCCACCTGAGTGGGCGTATCTGTGATGTCACACCCATAAAAAGCACAAGTGCTCGTTACACACACTCTTTCTAGTAACCGGTGATGAGGCTCTCCTCGGTTGCTGTGGCGTTTCGGAAAAGGTGAAATTAAAGACCGCAAAAAAAGCCAGTGCGGTTGCTAGGATACAGCCGGCTACGGAAACGGGGCTCATTACGCATCTCACGCACACACACACACACGCACACACACACACACACACACACACACGCAGGTGTGCTTTCCTTATTGTTGAAGCTGGAATGGTGCCTGGGCTGGAGACACCCAGTCTGAGAGACTCTCCAACATGCCAGTCAGGTGTGTGTGTGTGTGTGTGTGTGTGTGTGGAAGCTATAAGTGTGTGTGTGTGTGTTATTTGTCAATGTGTAGTTAACAGGTTTGTTAAATTTAGGTTTATTAAAAAACTTTCAAACACTCACACCTAACACATCTGCACATAAAACTGTGTGTGTGTGTGTGTGTGTGTGTGTGTGTGTGTGTGTGTGTGTGTGTGTTGGACTGCGCTCCACACACAAGTATGTCAAACATCTTACAGGAAGAGGCTTTATAACTTAATTTAAACCCTACAAACGACCTCAAGATTTGCATAATTCAAGCACGAAACTAAAGCACTGAAGCAGGCGCACACACACACACACACACACACAAGCGCGCGCACACACAAGCGCGCACACACACACGCACACACGCACGCACCGTTTCCGTAAAAAAAAAAAATGTAAAAAATAAAATTAATCCAAGAAGTGAGGGCCAGCAGGTCGGTCAATTGGTCCTCACAAGTACAGGAAGAAACGCTACACAAACACACACACACATCCTTGTAAGGACTTTGCGTTGGCAGGAAAGACAGTGAAGAATTTCTGTAGCGAGTAACACCCTAAGCCCCAAAAGCTTAACCTCAGTAACCAAAAAAAAAAAAAAAAAAATCTATATTAAAATCAATAAACAAACGAAAGCAATTAAAAAAAAAGAGGGGGAGCAGCCACAGTCCTTCGAACTGTCAGGTTTTCCTATCGATGCGAGGACATTTGGTACAGCATAGGAAGTAAGTATAGGAAGAGAACACACACACACACGCACCCACGCACGCACACACACGCAAACACACACACAGTTCATGCCAACAGCCTGCCATGCATTCAGGTTAAACCACTATTGTCACCCTTGCTTAAAATAAAACGTGCGAATTAATTGAACTGATTGTGTTTGATCTCGCACAACAAACACGGCGGCGCTCTGACCCGACCCTGACCCCATGCAGCCTCCCTTGGCACAGTGAGCGCGCTCCTGTTAGGCTTGATTGCATTGGAAACGCTGCGCAAAGATCTGTCCAGCCCCTCCAGGTCCTCTCTGGTGGATTCCCCTGTTCGACTCGGGCCGCGGGCTTTCGGCGGGGCTCAGGGGGTTCGGGTCAGGGGTCCGTGACTTTCATTTCTGTTCTCCCGCCGTGTATCCAAAAAAACCTTGGCAGCGCCTTGCCAAAAACCAAAATGTTTGTCTCGTTTCGCCTCGTCAGGCAAACCCCCCCCCCTCCCTCCCCCCCTCAGAGGACCTTCTGATTTAAAAAAAAAGCAACGCACATTTTCGGAAGGAAAAGGCAGGCTCAGCCGTCTGCGATTCCGCCCGGTGAAAGTTCCCGACTGCAAAAGACTGCGAGTCGGAGCTCACGGGCAGAATCCCAGTGAGTTCCAGAGCTCACTCCCGAATTCTCCGGGCACCCTGGACGGAATGCCGGACCATCCCAAGGAACGCTGTAAGCCTAGACGGCTGGACAGGTAACGGACATCGCGTTCCCTCTCTCGTTAAACGTCCTCCTTCTGTCCCAGCATGGGATGGGACTGGGTGGGTGTTGAGGGGGATTGGGGGGGTTTAGGGTCTGGGGGTCATTAACCAGATTAAGCCCAGCGGCCGAACTTTCACGCGGCGTCCCGTCTGCTCATATTTCAGCCGCCACGTTACGGACCCATAAAGTGGCCTGGCTGAGCTGCCGGACATTCCTGGACCTGCATGCCCCCGACATGGTCCTTCGGGACACTAACCCCTCTCCCTCCCCACCTCTGTCTGGAGACACATTAAACCGTACTCGGCCCCTGACGTTCTCGTTTAGTACCTCTAGGCCCTCGGCGTGGGTTTGGGCCGGACGAGACCCTGACCGGGACACGGTCCGCTTCTGCATTCCTCACGACCGACCGTTTAATCTTCAAAGAGGATTTACTTACTTTACAGACCTTTCTACTGTGGGTCAAATGGTCACTATGGCAACAGACCATCAACCCCTGTCTTCATTAAAATCTGATTATTAAGGAAGTTCGGACACACACACACCCACACACACACACACACACACACACACACACACACACACACACACACTCCTAATAATGCTCCGGCACTTCTGTCCTCTCTCTTTAACTCAGAACCTTTTCCCACCAACTCGTGTGAACAGACAGGGTTTAGTAGAAGTGTGTGTGTTTCTGTGTGTGTTTGTGTGTTTGTGTGTGTGTTTGTGTGTGTGTGTGTGTGTGTGTGTGTCTTGTGAGCCGACAAGACTGAGGTTAAGCGTCCACTCTGC
>JAUZST010012207.1:0-11553 GCA_034779995.1 Parotocinclus haroldoi
TTAATAAACATTTAATATCTTATATAAATTATAGCACGTCCCGTCTTATAACATAGGGCATGTTCGATTAATCGTACTATTCGCATTATTTCTGGTGGATCGATCCGTGGGATGGGTTCAGGAACTGAGAATCCTGGATTACAGGGCAGTCAGGGAGCACAAGGGTTAAAGAAGATGGTACCAAAAGTATTTGGACACCCCACGGACTTGTATGTGAGATAATATAAAGCCGAGAATTGGTGACGGATCACAACGATCCATCTGTAGACCTTCCTGAGCAGACAGAACAGCTTCTGTTTATCTTTCCCTCTCTCCTAAATCACTAATTTGCATCTTCAGCAGAAGGTGTCGTTCTCTGCCTTCATTAGCAGTGAGAATGATGAAGACCAGCCTGTTAAGTGCAGGTCCTAATGATGTTTTTCACCGGTGCTCAGACTCACAGAAGAGCTCAGCCTGTTGATTAGATTTCAGTGGATGATTAGGACTTCATTCAGGACAGATTGGACGTTTGGCACGAGCGTCCAACAAGAGCGCCAGAAAGGACCTAAATCTAGGACACTGAACGTCGCGCTGCTGCTGGGCTTAAAGAAAGGCGAGCCAGGAGTTTAAGGACGATGACTGAGCTTCAGGATGAAGAGACTTTAGTTTAGTAAAGTAAACAGAGGTCAGGACTAAAACTGGCCTAAAGAAAGGCCCAGAGGAGGGCAGAGTAACCAAAAAGTATAGTATTATTGTTTAGAGTAATGTGCTGTGAAGAAAACGTTCTGGGTTTCTTTCTTTCCTTCTTTCTTTCAAGACTTTAACCCACTTTAGATATGACTCACCATTATTGACCTGACCAGAAAAAAAACCCATTCCTGTGGAATCATCAGTCTGCGGCAGGAGATTAAACGATTAATGGAGAGTCTCAGTCTGAGACCATTTTCCAAATCATTTCTTTAGGACGTTTGATAAAAACAGCAGCCATTGGTTAAACTCCTTACCGCCCATAGTTTTAAGTTTCTATCGCATTTCAATAGCGATTAAATATTAATTTATTGTATGACACCCATGATGTCATCACCAACCCTTTTTCATCTTTTTTTTTTCTTTTTTTTTTTACGTTTTCACACTCATTTCTCACGGGGGCCAAGTGCTCCCCTCTTTATCGTTTCCTCGTTTCCATGGTTACGACATAAACAAGCGTTTACCTTTAATCTTTGGGTTGGGAACAGAACCAGGGTAGCAAAGCAATGGAAAATAATTTTTAAAAAAACATGTTTTTAAATACCTATGCTGTTTATCTTTGTGGCCCGGTGCTGTTAATTTCCGTTAATTATAGAATCAGCCGTAGCTTCGTTTTCGTTTTGGACCATCTCTTTCTCCGGGAGTTAAAGACCCTGACAGGTCGATCCACAGTTAGTGCTGCCCGACTGCAGATGGTGAATATTGAGAAACGGCCACCAAGGGAAATTAATGGCGTATTACAGCCTGGGGAGGGCGTCACTCCTCCATCGTAATAAAACAACAGGAACTCGATAGGCCTTTGCTTTCGGCCAGAACGCAGAGCCGGTACACAAACGCTCTGCTGCTGCGAGGCTGCTGGATGACCATGAAGGGTCGTGGATCCACGGCGACCTTCTTACCTTCCAACCCTGCAAGAAACCCCGGGGGGTTTAGACAATAGATATAAATAAATATAAGCTAGAAGGAACCGTTTTTATTTGTGGTATGGATCAGGAGTATTAAACGCCCCTGTCCCGAAAATGATCCTCGAACAGACGGGCGTGAGAAAGGCCTGCTGGAACGAGGTACCCGTGAGAGCCGCTTTACCTCGCGCTGGGAAATTCGTAACACGGATTTCTGTATTCCTTTAATTTTCCTGCATTACTAAAAAGATTACTACAGTAAATTACCATGCCTGTATTTTCCTTCCTACCCCTTTGGCTTTGATCTTATTTCGGCGTTCTTGCATGCCGTAAAGGGATCAGACGGCTGCGTGTTTTGCCAAGGGTGCACCCGCGTGCTCTCGTACCTCTCGTACCTCTCGTAAACACGGGATTAAGCGTTACCACGGGCCAAACGTTTATGCATAACCTTTAAATTGTGCCCGGCGTTAAACGTTAAGCTGTTTTAAACCGAACGGGGTCCGACACGTGTACCGGTTTGGGTGGTTTTGCGCAACCCCGTCCGGGGGCAGCAGCTCTTAAAGACGTGCCAGTGGGTCAATGGCGTTTTGGCGTTGCTCCTGCTTGAAGGCGACTTCAGATCGAAGTCGCTGAGGAGACGTCACTCAGGATGAAGGATGCCGCTGATGGAATGAAGTGCTCCGAAGTCCTGATTAAGGACACTTCCTGCCGGATCCCTTCATTAGCCGCCGAGGCACCGAAGGGGGTAATCATGTTGTTGGATACTCCCGAGCACAACGTGTTAAGGAGACCGGCCTAACGAGCACCGCTCGATTGGGTTAGAGGAACAAAACAGATGGGTTTTGGAGGTGGAGATAAATATGCTGTTGTCAGGGAAACATTGGAGAAATGTTGACTTGTACCAGACCCCAGAGCCCCCGCTGGCATTTCTGCTTCAGCAAGTCGAAGGCTGACTGAGGGAGTGTCCCATAGAACATACATATACATCATGTAATAACATAATATACATAATATTCCTATGAGTTTCATAGCGTATTGCTGCGTTATCGGCATTACAGGTTTTATTATGCTCAACCAGTAATACCAAGACTGGCCTGTAGACGGCGCTATGACTATGCACCGTAGTTCTGTGGTTCTACAGGTATGCAGATATCCACTGTATTAAAGTAGTGGGACCTTCATGTTTTTTTGCCTATAAACTCTTTGCTTTCTTTACTTTTCTTCTCTTAGCCGAATCACGACTTAAAGCTTAAAGGTTTGGGTTTTAGGTAAACACTAAATCGGTTCCATTCTCCAGCTTTATGTCCTTCATCTTTATTCCAACACTTTTTTTTTGTCTTTAATGTCCATGTTTTTCGAGCTTATCCTATGAGCTCTATGGGCTGTTCTGCCCGGCAACGGGGTTCTGATTGGTCAGCCCGATTTAAGCGCCCCGATTAAAAACGTTCAGGTACAGGTCAGCTCCAAGGTTCTTCTTCAAAACCTTGTCGCATTTTTCCTTCTGAAAAGTACAGATTTAGGAGCAGAAGGGACATTTCGGGACACTAGACTCATAGGCAATACGATATGACTGGACGTCGTATAAGAACGACCGCTTGTTCTGCCGTCCAGCTAGTCCACATGGGACTGGGGTTGAAGGAAAAAAGAAAGCAGCGTGGAAATGCAAGGCGGCGACGTTAATCTGCCAGATAAATCATTTATGACGTCCAGAAAGAGCCTGGCTAATGAAGTTCATCTGGTGAATCTGATGGAAACGTCCTTGATGTGTGGGACTGTGGTTAAGCCACGTACACCCTTTTATTTGATAAAGATTATTATTATTAAATGAAGATCCATCATCTTGTCCTACTTCTGCTCTCTGTTTCGCACCATGGTCCAGCTTTAATTACATGCAAACCCCCGAAACTCGGAGAGTCCGACTGTGAGACGTCTCAGGAGCAGCTGTCCGGGGACTGGGACCGTGTAGGCCTTCTTGTTTTGTGTGTTCGTTACAGTAATTCTGAGATCTCCTGGCCGTCCATCTGGCTCTTCTGCACTGCAGGGTCTCTGCACGGCCTCCAGAGGCTTCATTGTCTTTTTTTTCTTTTTTTATTCACGACAAGAGCAGCTGCTGAAGGTTCCTCGTTCAGCAAGAACCAGCGCTCTTACGAACACAGGCGACCTTTGTGGAAGTGCACGACCTAAACGGTGCACCGTCGGAGCGCGGGTTCGAGACGGAGTCCGTTTTTCCAGGCGCATCTGCCACTCATCAGATACGACGGTTGCACTCGCCTCTCCAGGGGAGGAAACGGTGGAAGAATTGAGGCTATCGCTCGGCAGCAGGAGAGGGAGAGAGACCTATTTGTGCCAATCAGACGAAAATAAAAACAGGAGGAAGGAGTGAAGGCAGACATTCCAGTCATTCTGCGTTACTATCCAGGGATTTGCTCTAGCTGGAGCGCTGGGAAGAAACGCTTTCATGGTGATTGGCACCAGCTATCCACCCCCTGCGAAGTGAGGACGTCGGGCAGAATGGAGAAGAAACGGCAAATCAAAGTGTGCAGTTTAACGGGTAAGTGGATCCAGGGATTGCACAGGTACGACCGCAGTTCACTTAAGTCAGCAGACGGCTTGCTGTCGCTCGGCAACGACGTTTGTAACCGCAACCCCAAATCAGAAAAGTTGACAGTATGGCAAATAAAAAGTAAAGTAAGGGTTTTTTTCCGTTTCCAAATTCTCTATTGGGGGCAGGTCAGGACTTTAGGCGGGCCAGTCCAATACCCGTACCCTGTTCCCAATACCCGTACTTTTGTGCGCCGTGAACTGCAAGTGAACGACCTTTAGCAAGGGTCCGAACCCGACCCCGTACCATTTTGGACTTGTTCCTCATAACAGTCTGCTCCTTTTTGCATCTTAGGTCCAAAAAAAAAGATCTGTAATCCTGATCGGTCTGAGCACAATCCCCGTTTCCACGGTGACAGACCATCCTAGAAGCCCAGAGAAGTGGGCGGAGCTTCTGGACCAGAAACAGTAAAGTTTTTAAGTGGTGATTGTGACCATGACCTCAAGGTGAAGGTGAATCTAAATACTAATCATTTACTAACCGTTGTTTACGAGTAGCAGTATTTAACCGGGTTTAATCCGCCTTATTTGTCTCGGCACCCAGACGTCGTCTGACTCCTCTGTTACACTTTGTAGGCGCGGATTATAAACGCGAGAACGCTTTCGATTCCTTTCGTGCCGTGCCCAGTGCTGGAAACTTTTCCATTTTACGGCCGATTTAAGCCGTTAGCCGAGCGTGTCTCGTAACCTAGAACGCTCTTGAGGCGCATCTGCCACCTGCCAATGTGTTTCTGAAAATCAGGGCTGGATTAAGAGAAACAACGGCAGTGATGTGATTTGTTTGTTTATATCTACTACATTCATCCCCGGGTCATGGAAACCTGATCCGTTAAAGCTGCTCGTGAATAATTCTGGCGCTAACGCTGCTTTCAGGCGCGGGCTGGGCCGCCGTAATGTAATGGCTCCCGAGCAGAGCACGATTATAACGTCCGCGGCGCTCGGTGGGTGGGCGCTGTTTAGGGTCAGCTGTAAGAGCGCCCACCTACTCGTGGTTTGTATAACTATAAGAGATTTACACCGTCCATGTTGGCACTGTCTGCCTAAATAGGGCCTGTGTAGGGCAGGGTGGGCACACTATGGGCACAGGCCAGCTTCACGCAGCCCCGGCACTGCTGTTAGTGATAGAGATTTGTTATACAGTGACAGTTCAATAACCATGATCAGGCAAAGACGCACGAACATAAAACCCTTCCTCGGCGTCTCCGCGCCAACGTTTGATGATATTATTATTCAGGCTCGCATTGATCTGTACGATTCAGGCCATTGTGCAGTTGGCAAACAAATTCGCTGCCCTCTCGGGAAGGCGCAATTATCTGTCATGGAATCTGTCACGGCTCAGAAAAAGAGAAGGGGGTTTATAAAAAACGAAATCCTGTTCGCCACGCCAGAAAACTGGAACGTAAAAATATGCAGGATGTGCAGAGCCCCGACACAAAAGATTAATCAAGCGACGTTTGATGTTTGGAATTCAGGTCACTTGCACGTTTGGCTCTCGCGCTCTCGCTCGTGTACACATCGTCTGCCCGGACCATCTCACGTAACGCTGCGGAGCGCCGTCTGTTCCCAAAATAAACACAGATTTTCATTTCTTACTCGACGAAGACAAATCTAAGAACTGATCCAGCGTCTCCGGGTGAAACGCGGTTTTATTCTGACATGGGTGCTCCACATACGTTTTTTTTTCTTTGAGTTTTACGGTCTGAAGTGTTTCGGATCTTTCGGCTCGGTCCGGGATGTTTCAGCCTTGTTAGAAGGCAATCGATTTGTCCTGATGGGAACGCGCTTCAAAGCAAAAACGTTTTTCCTGAAACACCCGAGAACGGCTTGTTTGATTAGGTTTGCGTTCATCGGTTTTATACGCCGTGTGTGAGGTTTGCCGGCTCAACCAGGGGCTGAAATATTAATAAGAGAAATCCCCTTCCGCCTGGGTTTGTTCAGAAATCGAATCTGTCTTTTTGAATTTGTGCACATAATGAGAAACCTGAGGAGAATGCGCTCTCTCCTCCGATTTAATTCCGAACCTAAACCTCATTAGCTCTACAGTATACAGATTATCAGTGACGGGGGGTAAAGAGGAGGCAAATAAAAACCATCATCTGTCTGCATCGGAAACAAGCCGATTGTGGAAAGGGAACAGCCAAGAACTGACTTTTTTAGGAGGGGAAGAGGTTAAAACAGGGCAAAGCTCACGAAGATGGGTCCGGTCAGCGACCGTAAAAAAGCAGCACCTCGGTTCCTGTGATTAGTTTGTTCCAAAAACGTGGAGTCTCCTTGAAGGGGTCGGGAACCGAGGTCCCGCTGTGTGTTATGAATAAACGTTTAAGGATTGGAAACGGCAAATCTAACAGTGGCTTTAGCCTTTAGCCTCGTTATCTTTCACGTTCTTTCTTCCATTTTCGGTGGGCAGCCCCATCGCCTAGGTGCTTTCTGTGTGGAGTTTGCATGTTCTCCTCGTGTCCAAAGACACGCTTTAGGTTAATTGATTACCCTAGATGGGCAGTTGTGTATAATTAGTTTGGATATCGCCCCCAAATTGCCTAAAAGGGCTAATGATGCGGAAAGTGACATTCAACAAACCAAACAAACAATAATTTGATTTCCTCGTCCTGCTTTCTCTCCTTCCCGTTTCCCCTCCTTACGTCTATTTCTCGTTTTTATTCGGATTTTGTAATCCTTTTGTAATAACTAACGATGGGGTTTGAGCGAACACTTACAAACGCAAACCTCCCTCTATTTTCTAACCTCTTTCTCTCTCTTGGGGGTCATTTATATGATTATTAGGCATCATTTCATGCTGGATTAGGATGAAGATCATAGAGGGAACCATCACACACACACACACACACACACACACACACACACAATGGGTCTTTCATTTTGCAAACAGGAACCAGATCTTCAGATCTTCTCGTTCTTGTCGTTTGGGCTGAACATGGGAAGCCTTTTTACTCAGTTTGTTCCATAATTTGTCTAATTAATTAAGCATTTAGAACCAATCTGCTGGATCTACGGTTCCAGGGTTCGAACGCCGGGTGGGTTTTGTAACCTGAACCTTGGCAGGACTGGCACCTCATTGGCACCGAGGGCACACTTTCACTTTTTAATCAGTAATATCAACAACAAGAGCCCCACTTATAAAATTCTTTATATTCAAGCTGATTGTTGGAACGAATACGCATTGCAAACACACACACACACACACACACACACACACACACACACACACACACTTACAGTCACACACTCTAATTAATGCAGTAAATGTACTGTGCGTGTGTGTGTGTTTTCTCATGAATAATCAAAAGGCCTTTCAGAAAGAGAAAACAGACCGCGAAAAAGGTAAAAATAGCACAATTAAGAAAACGCTTTGTTATGTAAATAGCGTCGAATCTTAAACGCGGGATAATAACGCGAAGGCCGTACCATTAAACAAGGCGAGGACAGAGTGAGACCTGCTGAAAAAGACTCAAGAAATCGGACCTGGAACATGAAATAAGCCAAAACAAAATCTTACGTTTGTAATCCCGATGAATAAACGTTGATTTAAGTGCTGTCCAAATATATATGGCTCAGACAGACCGTACGTTTGGGCGCCACCCTGTTTATGGGGTCAAGTTTAAACGCATGACGTGTCACATTGCTCCAGTCCGGGACCGTCAGACGATGTTAAACCGTTCAAAAGAAATCTTTTTTTTATTACGTTTCATTTCTTCATTCACCTGTGCATGCGAGCAGACGCAGCAGTATCTGTTTCCCCATGAATATTTACGACGCGTTGCCCGAAATGAACACCGGCAATAATATGGAAATGGTTTCTGTGAAGAAGAAATCGGCAGGTTATTCATTTTTCTTCCAGAACATGCTGGAACAGATCATCGTCCACGCTCCTCCGCCTCACAACCTTCTCTTATGCTAATGGATTAGAGAGGATCATCTCGTACCCTTCTCACATCGCTGCCTCATTCGGCCTCGTTCTCCATCACGGGTGCTAATCTGAAATGGAAAATCTTTTGCCTATTGGCGAGAGGAGGGTTGATTTTGTTTTTTTTTTGGTTTTTTTTTTTTTTTTGTATTTCTGGAGCAGCTGCAGCTGGCGGAGTTTCAGGCCGAGCGTGATGTGATGTGATGTGATGTGATGCAAGGAAACCGTTAGCTTACGAAACTTGGGACGGTCTGTACTGCAGCCGAGGAACTCTAAGCTAAAGAACGATTAAAGAAAAGTAAAACCAACTTTAGGGTTTAGAACGATCAGGTGCCCCTAGTGGCCGAAAATGGAAGGAAAGACATGCAGTTCTGTTGGATCTCAGATTACAGCGGGGTCTGATTACGCACTAAGCCTGAGGGTGTAAAGTGCTGCCCTATAAAAAGGCTCTCAGAGGCCGCTTTTGGGTACTGTACCTCGTGGTGATAGACTTTCAGAAGGGGCATCAGTGGACTGAGAAAAGCAGGTCAGTCATTTATTTTTGGGCTGTTATGACCTAGCTGTTGTTTTATGGGGGCACACACGGTGAGCAGGTCCCCGGCAGAGGGCTCATTCCGTTCCAATAACTCCTTTTTGTCCGTGTTTTTTTTTAAAGCTGTATCTTCTCCTCCTCCTTTTTCTGAATTCTGTTCTCCTGAGCTCCTGAGGTTGAGCCTGAAGGATGTTGTTGCTTCCGTTTGTTCAGCCCCTAACGCCCTAACGCTGGGACCAACACGGACATTCACACGCCGAACAAAGACGTTGGCTTTCAGTACAGGAATTCCAATTAGCACTTGCCCTGGATTCATGTTGGTACCAGGGCTGAAGAACACGAGGAGCGGGAGTTGCTGGGCAATTAATTTGCTCTGAACAATGGGGTAAACAAAAGAGGTCGTCTCCGGGACGTCGGATCCCCTTTGCGAGCCGGCGAATGGAGCTACATTTACGAAGCCTGTAAAATGCCACGCTAATCCGTCGGGCTTGATGGCAATAACAGTAAGCGACCAAACGTACACGTGAGCGATCGTTCCGTATAACGACACGGACTGCCCGGGGTTTCGGGGAACCCAGCTGCGAAGCGAGAATGGGCAAACGCAGCCGTGTGTTCTCAGAGACGGTGCCAAGTGGGCGTTAAAGCGGAGCGAGTTCAAAACCACGCAGAAATTCAAACTGTTCTGGCGTTTGTTTATTAAACCCAAGCCGAGTCCGTCAGAAAGCTTAGCTCTCGTCTCGTTCAGGATCGAAGACCTTTTATTTCACTTTTCCATCGGAGAGCGCCGGCTAGTTCACGGGTCTCCATCAGCCAGAGGTCGGAGGTCAGGGACTTCATCCCGCAGTCCAGAACAGGTCCTGATGAGGTGAACATCTGGAACGATTGGGTTAAGTAGCTGGATGCCTGAGGTCTGCTCTCAGCACCGCCTTTTCTCTGTCGATCTCGATTTGATATCTCATTGCGACCCGACATGAAAGGGAAGATGAGGAGAACGAGCACGGGCAGATATCGGGGAGGAGGAGCCAGATTCCAGCGGCGAGAGATGAAAAACTTAGGGATGAAAGCGAACGCTGGAGAGCAGGAAGCCCAGGCCGAGGCTGAAGATCTTCACCGCTCAGCGAGCATCGATTTTTACCGCCGCCGCCCCCCTCTGATTCTCTTCTGGCCCGTGGCTTGGGTGAGGGACGGACCCGCTGATGTAAGACACGGGGTCGATTCGATAACGCCCCATTTAAAAACGAGCCAAACTTTTAATAAAGTCTGGATTTTGCTGGGCCACGCTCCCTCTTAGGCCACGCCCCTGCCCTGATAGCTCTATTGCAGGCAGTCGATGAGATCTCAATAACGAGGGCTGTAATTAGTGCGGGTATCGATTGCGCTCCTGTTTCATTTCTTTGCTAAATGAAGCGCTCGCTGCCGGGCCGAACCCTGGCGAGTTTGGCACCGATGATCCTCGCCGCTTTAGAACGAGGTCGTTAGGAAAGCAAGTCGGATATGCAAATCAGAATTTAACCTGATTAACATCAGCTCCACGGAACGTGCTGCTTTATTTTCGAATGCACGCTTCCCGTCTGCTGTTACCGCACCATCCCGGCGAGAGCACAGGGATTTTGGGGTTAAAGAAGGCGCGTTGATTGCAATCAAAGCTGTAACGTCTCTGATGGGAAAGAAGACGGAACAACAAAAAGAGGGCGGTGAGAAAAAGAGAGGAAACGCACGTAATTATGCAGCTCGTTCACATCCGTTATAATTATACTGTAATTATAAAGCTGAAGTTCCTCCGTTAAATTAATACAGCGCAGCGTTTATTGTTCTGATCTGATAACCGATCATTTACTCATTCCAGCTGTTCAAAGAGCCACGTTCTGGTTACGGTTATTGCCAAATTATTCGATTTCAAAAACAAGAATTTAAAACGTGCAGCGGAATATAAAGAGTACGGAAGGTAGGACAGGATTTTAAACAAAATGATGATGATGATGATGATGATTATACAAAAAAACAAATTGGGGGGTTATGGGTTTGTGTTTACAGCTGTACCAGTATAGTGTGTGTGTGAGTGTGTGTGTGTGTGTGTGTGTGTATAAGTTAACACTCTTGTACGCTGACCTTGTTTTTCTCCACCAAAGGCAATCAGCGTCCAAATAATAAAAGCACAGTGCAGAACAATTCAGCTCTTCTTCTGCTGTCCCGACGGAGGAAAGAGACAGCCAGAGTGCAAACAAGTAAACAATTGTTTGTGTATGTGTGTGTGCGCGTGTGTGTGTGTGCGCGTGTGTGTGTGTGTGTGTGTGGTTGAAATGAAAGTGGAATGAGGAAAAGCCAGTGCATGGAGTCAGAGATTGAAACTCGACAGTGAGGAGATAACCTGCTCTCACTAATAACACACACAACAATACTTTTAATGCAGACCTAAACAACACACGGCCACACGGCCGACCCCTCTGTCACACCTACACAACATGAAACGCACAAACTGACCCCTAATTCGGCCGCTGCCTCGGAATCGTTTGGATAGGAACGAGAGTCACTTCTCTGTTTCACAATTAGTCTAAATCAGTGAATCGTTTGATCATAAAGAAGTGATTATGCTCTTAGGGAGTGAGTCACTGTTTGAATCAGTGAATCATTTAGTCATTAGTGGCATGTGAATCAGTGAATCGTTTAGATGTGTTAGTCTGTAATTGAATCAGTGAATCGTTTAGATGTGTTAGTCTGTAATTGAATCAGTGAATCGTTTAGTAATTGTTTAGATGTGTTACTCTGTAATTGAATCGGTGAATCGTTTAGATGTGTTACTCTGTAATTGAATCGGTGAATCGTTTAGATGTTACTCTGTAATTGAATCGGTGAATCGTTTAGATGTTACT
>JAUZST010012208.1:0-11553 GCA_034779995.1 Parotocinclus haroldoi
AGGCAAACTCACACAAAAGTGTGAGGCATATTGATTCAGTTTTGTGCTTATTGTGCAATTTGTCATATATCCATGTGTATGCAAATTATCATGACCAAAAGGGAATTATCGCTAGAATATCAAAAATATATATTTTATTAACAATGTGAACATTATAAAAATAACAAAGACCAAAATAATTAAGGTTACTGTTAATATGGTAATACTGTGTGTTTCTATCATGTCTCACCCTGCAGAAGTATATGCATTATATATATTTAAATCAGTTGTATTCACATTTTGAATTCAGAATATTCGTACATATATTCTTTACTGATTCTACAGCTTTCCATAACAGAAAATACAGCACCTTTTATGCTTTAAGCATTTGTCAGTCCCAGCTCAGTGCAGATCTCCGATAAAATCTGCAGTAAACGTTTTAGCGTTTTCTTGTTTTGTTTTAAGCCCATAGTGCAAATTAGTCACCATGGGTCCTAATAAATGTCATTATAACAGCCAACCATAGAGGAAAACATTGCTGATAAAACTTCTGATTATTATGAGAACTTCTGATAATAATTCATCTGACGATTGTTTTTACAGTTTTTTTGTCTGTGTATACCAAATATCTATGAAGTCCCTCACTGATCAACATACATGAAAATACATGAACATTTAAAAACATGTGAAAGAATTCTTTCAGCTTTATATGAGGTTTTATCCACATTATATCAATTCAATATGAGCACTGTGTGTGATGTGACAAACATTGGTGCACTTATTAAAGTGAGACTTTTAGACACCCTGTATATAGTCTTAAGTGTACGATACAACTCTATTAATTTACTGTGTGTAGTGCTTTATACAATGTGGATTTTCTGGAGATTTGGAACAGATCATTACTTGAGTACTGAGGTACCATTGTATATGTGTTTAGTGAAGCAGAGTATGTTTTCCACCTGAACATACAGAATATTAGAGTTTAGAACGTAGATACGCATGCCATGGGTAATAGTATCGTTGAAAACTAAGACAAATAAGGAAAACCTTGACTCCGTGTACATCTGGGTGAGACTGGACCATACGATTACATACATTTATTTTGTAAACCTTTTGATCTATGATTATATATGAATATAAATTATTTAAATCATTATCCACAATTTAAACCCAGCTTTAGATTCATCAGCACTTTTGTAGTGATTGGTGTATTTCAGTCCAGACTTTATGTCCTGCTCATTCCCATGCTGAGTGTGTACTCTGTCAGACATGAACTTCCCAAAAATGCCAATAATATATATATATATATATATATATACTGTTAGACACTCAATATTTATGTGCAAAGTATATCAGACTGCATAGGTAAAAACTCTTTGGGATCAAATTGATTGAAATGAATATATGCAAAAAAGAAAAAAAGAAAACCAAAGCAAATGTGAAACTCCAGCCCTTTTTAGCAGTCTTGGCAGGTTGGATAACATCTTAAATATTTGATAGTGTGGTTTTTCCCATCTTACACACCTTTCCCAATAGCTGAAATTCTGAGCTGAGTATAACAGGCAATATTTCAAGCTCAAGGTTGCCCCCCTCCCCATCTCTTTCTCACACACACACATACACACACAAACCTCCAGTTATGTCGATGTCCTCGTAGAAAGAGATAGCAGGGATTGTGTCCTTACATAAATATGGATGGTAGTTCACATTGGCAACAAAAGCTTGCTGATTTATGGCCATTTCATTAAATCATGGACATTTTTCACTACATCAAGGTTTACCCATGACCCCATATATGTGTGTATACCTACTAATGTTCTATAGTGATTGTTAAACAATATATATATATATATATATAGTGAATATTTAAGATTTAAATTTTGTTCTGTTAGGCAGTTTGTAATTGTATGCATTACTCATGATTCATGGCATTTGTTTGCCTGCTCCTGTTTGACTAAATAATTTATCCTAAATAATTTTTATTAAAACAGTAGAACCAATGAGCCAACAATATAAACTTCAACATAATTTTTATAATTTTTACTAATTAATTAGCAGCATTACTTATTTACAGTAAAACTTATTTGTTGCATCACAGCATTTCATTGTAAGAATTGAAAATTCAATTCAATTGTTTTAATTATAAATACAAATAAATTGGTATTCTTAAGGATAATAGCAATGCATTAAAATTATCTAAAAGCAGAAACCTTGTAGCAATGGGTTGATACCATTAGTATTTATTTAATGTAAAGTTGTATATCCTGCTTTTAAATTTATTGAATATTCCCCATGTTTCATGTTTCACATACGTTTAGATAGAGTGCTAAACGAAGAGTGTGATTAAATAAGTTGTAAACTTTATTTTCCTTTGTACAGAAGCACCATGCTTATAAATGCAGTGTTGGAAGCTGTTAATACACAGCTTGTGTTTTGATGTAATTTGACAAACGTATTTTTCAGTGAGTAAACTTTACTACACACTCAACGTATGTAAACACTTCTTCTACTTAGTGGATTTGACTATTTTAGCCACAATCATTAGCTCCAGACTCATGTCCACAGACTATGTGAAGATTGCATGTTGTGAATATTCTGTGCCAGCTTCTCTTGCCTCAAAATGATCCACGAACAAATAGCATTTGTTTTTCCACCTGGTTGAAGTGTGTTGATGTTTGGTATGTAACAGCCTTGAGCAAGTGTGTGCATGTGTGTGTGTGTGTGTGTGTGTGTGTGTGTGTGTGTATGTGTGTGTGTCTTGTGATGGATTTCAACCAACTAGAGCTGGCCATGTACCATGTGCCATGTACCCTGTGCTGAAAGTTAGAATGTGATACATAGAATGTAGCATCTGAATTTGGTTAAGCAGGTATGAAAATTAATGAATGACTGTCACTAGACTGTCCAAACTGCATCCATGCAGAGTAGTTTTTTTCATATGTGCCTCAATGTTTTTATTTCCATTTAACTTCTTCATTGCTCCAAACTGAGGTTCAATGTTACATTGGAGTTAGTATCATATGGACTATCAGACTACAGTAAATCTGTTCAGTGTATGTGCAGTGCTGTAGATTTTTGCACATGTGCACAATGTAAGAAATGTTGGAACTGGCAGACATTTCTTTTAGCACAGACCTTCTCTTCCAGACATGCTGATCACCTGCAGGTTGACTGACACTCTTCCACTGACAGTTTTCTCATTTTCTCCTGATGGTGATGGACCTCTTTATCCCTGACTATCACTATAGATTCACCAGGGAAAGTATTTCCTGCCAGCAAGGTACTGAAGCCCACACCTCTTAATATTTAAAGTCGCACGTCATTAAAAGCCTCCAGCAAGTCTGGAACTCAGTGCTGCGGAACCACCTGTGGAGGCTGTTGATACAGTGCTCTGCTCTTCATTGATGCTTTATTTATATGTTAGCTGAAATGAGACTTTAGGGGTTATGTTTAATTCTTTATTTATTAAATATTTGCAGGCAAGGCAGACTACATTATTTCTCCTGTTTTATTAGAATGGAATTCAGCTACACTTACAAACAATGAACATATAGAGAAAAGCATAAGAGAGAAAATCAAATTAATTAGATGAAAGTACGTGGTTAATCACACTGTTTTTTTAGTTTAATCTGAAGATATCATGCCAGTACTTTTAAAAATACTTCACTTTATATATTTATGTATTTATCTGGTTTTTAAATGTACGGTAGTTCATGTATATAGTCGTGCAGAAATTTTGGTTTTCACAAAGTTTGCTTGTTGCTTGGTGGCAGTTTGTATTAACTCAACTTAACTCAATTAAATTATTTATTAATTAATACAGATTGTGAAGAGTGATCCGATGAATTTCAATTAATTGCAAAGTCATTCCCTGCGAAAAAATAACATTGACACACAAATGACTGCATTACAGTCACTGCATTGGAACTCTACAAAATGGTGTGCAAACAATATCAGTGATGATATGATGATGACTGGACAGCTAATATCTGTCATGCTGATCAGAAAAGCAGACTGGTTGCTTTAAAAGGGTAGTGGCATTTTTAAGTCTTATGTTTAGCATGGTTACCACCAAGAAAACATGCAGTAATCATTGCATTGCATCAAAAGGGTTTCACAGGCAAGGACATTGCTGCTTGTAAAATCAACCGTTTAGGGAAATCATTAAGAACTTCAAGGAGAGTGGTACAACTGCAGCAAAGAAGGCTTCGGGCACCCAAGAAAGTCAAGCAAGTATCATTATCGTCTCCTAAAGAGCATGCAGCTCGGGTCATCACCAGTGCTTGCTCAGGAATTGAAGAGGGCAGTTGTGAGTTTATCTGAATGCACAGTGAGACTAAGGTTTTTGAAGGATGGCTTGCAAGAGAGGCAGCAAAGATATCCAAGACAGACTAACATTCAGCATAAAGGTTGGACTGCAGATGACTGGGGTAAAGATGTTTTTGCTGATGAAGCCCATTTCAGACTGTTATGACCATCTGGAAAAAATAATTATCCAAAGAATAAAAGGTAAGAGTGGGAGAGTGGGAACACTGCCATGCGTGATGTGTGAATGATATCAAAACATCCTACCAAGGGAAACACCTCCAAACAATCCAGATGCAATATGAAGATGAACAATTATTTTTTTTCCAGCATTACCCAGCACCATTTCACTAAGCAAAAAGTGATAATCAAGTGGATCGGTGAGCACCAACAAATGTGTCCCATTGAGAACCTGTGGCCAATACTGAAAAACAGGACAGACTAACAAAAACCCAGAAACTGTGCTCAATTTCAAGCACTGACTAGGCAAGAAGGGTTGCCATCAATCAAGATTTTGCCCAAAAGCTGATATCGAGCATCAATTGCTGAAGTCTTAAGGAACAAGCATCAATATGTAAATATGAATTATTTGCTCAAACTGGATATATTTGTCAATAAAAGGCTGAAAAAGTAATGGGATGATAACAATTGTTCTTCATTATACCATATAAACATCTGACAATAGGTTTTAAAAATACTCTGGCAGCAAACCTTGTAAAAAACAAAATTAATTCAGTTCTCAAAATGTTTTTTTTTTTTTTGAGAAAACTTTACTGTTTTTACTGTTAGAATAAGTCGTTGCTGCCTGCATGTGCATGTGTCCCCACTGTCAAAAATTCTGTATTTGGACACTGTTAGTATGTGTACTGTTGCTAATAAGGCTTTCACACTTGCACCAATGTCTGCACTTCCTGGACAAGTGTAACAGTATTATATTTAATCAGTGGGGTTTGGAAACTATACTGCTCACAAAAAATAGGGAATATTTCATTTTGAAACAATGAAATAGCCCCTAATTTATGTGAGCAGTATATATAACAAGAAGGTATGATTTGATTATTTTAACTACTAAGTTCTACACGTCTTCTGTTCTCAATTCCTGTTCTCAATTGCTCAGTTCTGTCAATATGTGGGTGACACAGCGAATAGCGGTTAATGTGGTCACCTCACAGCTCCACAGCTCCCTCTTTCAAAGCCAACCTTGGACTTCACCTGTTTTTGGGTTCATCTTGTGTCTATGTTTTCTCTTGGTGTTTCTCCCACAAGTCAAAGACATGTCTTAGGGTAATTGATTGCACTTAATTTGACCAACCCAAATATTAATGAGCACTTTTTAAGTAACCTTGTGTATCAATATAAACTTGTGTCTGTTTTTAAATAAACATTTATACTGAAGCATTCAATAAACAAAGAAACAAACATTTCCATTAATATGTATTTTGAACCCAACTTTTCATCCTAAAGCTGTAAAACAATTATATATATATATATATATATATATATATATATTTTTTTTTTTTTTTTTTTTTTAGTGTTAAAAAATTTTTTAGGTTTCACAATTGATTCAGATATCTCCCTTGATGTTAAGTATTTTGCTGAACGTTGCTTTATCCTGTCTTTTCAAGATGTGTAGAGGCTGGTTTATGCATTTTACCTCAAGGTTGGATTACTGTAACGACTTACTTGCCTGATGCTCTAGTAAATCCATAAATAAACTTCGTTCAAGGTTGCAGAAATTATTGAGATTGAGATTTGTTTTTTCTCACAGGTGAACTCCTAGGGTAAATAAGCAGAATGGGTTTGTGTCTGAGCATTAAAATATTTTATTGCAAATGTTATACATGAAATTTGTATTGCATGATTTATGTATTATATTGTATTACATGAAACATATTACATGTTTCAATGGAATTTAAAATTACATTAATTGTCTCAATTGTTGAAACATTAGCATGTTTTTGGATGTGCTTAGAGGACAATGGTAACTGCCCCCTTCTATACACATAATACTACAGACTCCCGAGATGTGTTAGTATCTAACTAATAAACATGAGAATGATCATTTCGTGCATCATGGGGGTTCAAATGAAGCAGGTGCTTGTCCACCCTGTTGCTGTACCAAAACTAGATTACTGCAATTCTGTTCATTCCATGTGTGCAATCAGACCCCTGCAGCTGATCCAGAATGCAGTGGCTAATGTGGTTTTCAATTTACCCAAGTTTACATGTCAACCCCACTACTGTGTTCACTTCGCTGGCTCCCTGTAGCTACCTGCATCATGTTCTAAAGACTTCAATCAAACCATGCTATGCACCTCGTACCCTTCGAGACATGATCTTGGCTCAACTGGACCCGCCACAAATAAAGAAGGAACACAACTACCAAGATTCTTCTTTATACTGGCACCCACGTGGTGAATAAGTCTCTTACTGTCTGCAAACGGTGACTAAAGACTCACCTCTTCACCCAGCATGTAAGTAAAAGCAGAAAATGCAAGTGCATTAAATCAATAAATATATAAATAACTTCCATTTTTTTATTTGCCCACAAAGACAGACAAGTAAACAATGTGTAATAATGGAATTGAATTTTACCTGTATTTTCATACAGTAGTTTTAAAACTTGAAACTACTTGCAGTTTGATTATGATCTTTACCAACTGGTTTAAGAGAAGTCTTAATCCTATTTTAAAATGTAAAATGTTTATTTAAAAATAAAAAGGCACCCAGCCACGTGTGGATCCCCTCAAAGCAAACTTTGTTACCTAACCTTTGTGGGCAATTTTCAGCTGAGATGAAAGATTCATCCACCTTATCCAACATCTCATGACTCCTACCAGTTCAGTCCTGAATATTGGGAGGTAAGGACTTTGAACACAGCTCCTCTGAGTCATATGACGTCAGCCAATTTAAACTTTTAGCAGCGCAGCTGTAAAATTACTGAACACACCAAAGGCCATGAAGGTTACAATGAACAATGAACAAATATAGTGAACAAAATATAAATGCAACACTTTTGTTTTTACTTTCATTTTTCATTAGCTGAACTCAAAGATCTAAGACTTTTTCTATGTACACAAAAGGCCTTTTCTCTAAAATATTTTTCACAAATTTGTCTAAATATGTGTTATTCAGCACTTCTCATTTTTCGAGGCAATCCATCCACCTCACAGATGTGGCATAATCAAGATGCTGATAAGACAGCATTTCACTCTATTGGGGGCTCTGGGGGTCAGAAAACCAGTCTAATGCATTGCATCACATCTCCTTTGCATAGAGTTGATCAGGATGTTGATTGTTAGGGGGTTTGTTATTGTCAAGAAATGAAAAACGCTTTCAAATGCGCCGAACAAGAGCATCCCGAACATGTTCAGTGAGTAACATTTCAACTAAGTATGCTGGCCATGCAATAACTGGAATGTTTGCAGCTTCCAAGATTTGTGTAAAGATCCTTGTGACATGGGGTCGTGCATTATCATGATGCAACATGAGGTGATGGTTGTGGATGAGTGGCACAACGGTGGGCGCCAGGATCTTGTCATGGTATCTCTGTGCATTCAAACTGCCATCAAGGAAATGCACTTCTGTTTGTTGTCAATAACATACGCCTGCCCATCCCGGAATCCACCGCCACCATGGGCCATTCACTATGTTGACATCTACCTGCTTACCCACACAACACCATACACGCAGTCCATATATGTGCCATACGACATCGAATGTGAGCATTTGCCGACTCAAATGAGTTACGATGACAAACTGCAGTCAGGTGCGAACCCTGTTGAGAAAAAATGTGCATGCAGGTGAGCTTTTATGAGATGGTTTCTGACAGTTTGTGCAAAAATGATTTGGTTTTGCAAACTGATTATTGCAGCATCTGCCTAGGTGGCTGGTCTCAGATGATCTTGGAGGTGAAGATACTGGATTGGGAGTTCCTACAGGTGTCATTACACGTGGTCTCTGGTTGTGAGACCAGTTGGATGTACTGCAAAATTCTCTGAAACGCCTCTGAAGACGGCTTACGGTAGAGAAATGAACATTCAATTCACGGCAACAGTTTTTGTGGACATTCCTGCAGTCAGCAAGCCAATTGCATGCTCTCTCAAAACCTTCTGCTTTGTGATAAAACTGCACATTTAAAGAGGCCTTTTGTTTTGGTCAGCACAGCTCTGTAACAATAATGCTGTCTAAACAGCATCTTGATATGCCATACCTGGGAGTTGGATGGATTATCTCGCCAAAGGAGAAGTGCTCACTAACACAGATTTATACAAATTTAATAACAATATTTGAGAAAAATTTGTGTGCATAGAAAAAGTCTTAGATTTTTGATTTCAGCTCATGAAACAATGGGAGCAAAGACAAAAGTGTGCTCTTATACAGAATTTTTGTTCAGTATAATATAAGCTAGGGTCAATGTGGGTAACAATGTAATCACTAAAGCCCAAGGGTAAGACCTTATTCACTTAAGGACTCCCAGCCATAGCCAGCTGTGGCATTGTCAGAGCAGGAGTTTCAACTCAAGAACTCCTCTAGGCTTTAACCTCTGCTAAATACTAAATCAGTTTGCTTCTGGGACACACAAGAATAGGTCAAAGGCATCCAGATCAAGTACATTGCATCAGTGATGTACTGTTACATGCAATAATATAGGACAACGGCTTTTCTGACATGTAACACACTCTGGTATATCAACTTACTAATTCAGACTGTTGATGAGCATATGGGTGAGAAAAAAAAGGTCAGAAAACAGATGGGTCTCAGTCTAACACTATATTATACATGTGAACAACAGACAGACAAATATGCGTTTTTCATTCTGTCCTTGCATATTTATTGCGGTTGAATGTGATTTTGCTCCTGGTCTGTGCTGTCAATCAGCATTTGTTTGATTTGGCTCTGTGTGATCTCAATCATCCTAAAGCTGAATGCTGCGCATTGGAGTCTATTATGTTTTCGGCATAGCCCCATCTTTTGTCACCATGAGCGGACTATTATTTACACATGAAGGTCATATCTTTTCACTGCCATGTGAAAGTTAATTAAGTTAGAGGGATTGACAGTTCTTGATAAAACACACACTATTTAACGTAATTGCTTTCTGGCAGCTGTGCAGAGTTGGCAGAAAGGAGAAACCAAATTTCTGGTTACATTCCGCATTGGTCGCCCTCTTTGCACCCTGTAGGGTCTGTGGGACGCCACAAGATTGCAAGCCTCAGACACCGATCAATCATTATATAAACTAGGCATTGCTGTGATAGACATTTCACAAGCAAATGCAAATGTAGTCACTGCTGTGGTGCTATGGAATACTGCAAAGGCAGTTTTTAAAAATTTGTTTTTGATGTTGTTTGAACTATTCCACTGACACTTACAATGTGGATAATCATACTGTTTTCCTGTTTTTTTATTTTTATTTTTTCCTTGTTGACTCTTGTGTCAAAATTTGCACCCATGCCATGCAGCATTAACTAACAAGCAGCCCTAATCAATGGCAATCAAAAAGAGCAAAGAGTGTGATTAACAATAAGGTCACCCCAATACTGCAGTGTGTAATGCTAAGGCCAGGAGCTAGTCTGACACTAATTACTATGTACATGTAGTTCATTCTGTAATATGTACCATATTTTAAGAGATGTAAAATAATCTATTTATGAAACAAATTAAACAAAGTAAACACTGTCTACATGTTCTGTAAACATACCTTGGTGCATAAGTTATGTATCTGCATTTCGCTAACCCACAATCGTGGTGACCCATATTTAAACACTAGCTCTATGGCAAGACCTGCATCACAAAGGCACATACTTGGAAATATCAAAAGGAGGGGAGTCTGAAGTAAGGACTAACTGCACTTAAGGAATCCAGGGATTGGTGCTGGATGACCCCCACACCAGAGAATAGGAAAATAAATGAGAACATGAGATTCATAAACATCTCCACTATTTGCTTTACCAGAAATTCCAGGACGTATGCTATATATTTAAGAAAATGCAGTTAAGTAATGCTGCAAACCTTTCTGTTATCCCATAAGGTCATGGCTATCTGGTTAAACTGCTAATAACGTGTGATGGGTTGCATTTGTCACAGGCAGACACTAGTATAGTGTCTTGGTGCCTTAGTATTATAACATTTAAATAAAAATAAATATTAAATAAAAAATATATATCATCAGAGGCAGGTGCCCCAGTAAAATGTTGCTGTGCCCCACTAAAATCACTGCAGTAAAAAATCTAATTTATCCTTGATTGATGAGTCGAACTACAATACACACCACACAAATTCAGTAAAACACTACATTTCCCATAATGCATGATAACCAAAAGTTTGCCAGCTAATATTTTCAGTCAGAGTCAGTCCCTTCCTTTTTAAATGAAGTAAAGGACAGCTGCGAACAGGTAAGGCTATATGTTGCTGCAGGCGAGGCTAGATTCCAGGTAGCTGCATATAACCGTATAACACACCAAAAGTACATATTAGACCTCGACAGCGAATGCATTTATTAAATGCACCAGCTTTGTTAGCATAAATAAAATTAATTTAAACAATAATCTCATAATTCAGTTTGTTCTCATCCATGGCAGAGTAACTTCATATATTGCTTTGCCAGATTTATTTTTTTTGCACAGCTGTGCCCCCACAAATTATTGGCAAGCAGAGAGGTACCGCTCCCTCTTAAGTTTGTGTGTTCCCCAGTAAGGAAGCCCGTGGTTTATATGGATTTAACCTCTATATGGTTCATTAAGTTAAGTGTTCAATCATAACATAACTTCCTACAATTTGGGGTGTGTCCCAAATATGCATGGTATATTAGAGTGTGGTATCATAACACATGCATAGTTGTGTAAAAAGTATCAGGCAACAATACACAGTAACAGCACCATTAATCAAAGCATAAAAACACAGCAGTTGTGTAGAGACATAAACACAAAGGATATAAATCCAGAGAACAGAGAGAAATAATAAACATATCAATAGAACCACATAACCACAGGAGCTATTTACGACTCCATATTTAACTGCAAGCCCATCATTCAAAGAGATATCATTACCATAAACAGGGTGTTGAAAATTCCACCTCTTTTCTTGAGTAGCTAAAATCATTGAATAATGTACTCCTACAGAAAGTAAACGTGAAATTGCAGATATGCAAAGTCAATCACAGGTTTGCCTAAATCAAATACTGTACCTGATTACCTCCATCTCCTCTGACATAATTATCCAAATGCATATTTGCTTATCACCAGTTTTATATATATATATATATAT
>JAUZST010012209.1:0-11553 GCA_034779995.1 Parotocinclus haroldoi
GTGTGTGTGTGTGTGTGTGTGTGTGTGTGTGTGTGTGTGTGTGTGTGTGTGTGTGTGTGTGTGTGTGTGTGCGCACGACTGTCCATCTGTTTATTATCAGCAGCATCCCAACCTTCCTGCTGATGGTAGCCCATCCTCACAGTATGTGTATGTGTAAGTGTGTGTGGTTGAGGGTATTGTCAAAATAGAAATATCTGACATTATTTACCTGGTTTGGACATTCTGCTGGCACTCACAATAAATATAAAATTGTTATTCTTTATTTGTTTGTTTTTGTTTTATTTGTACTCTGGTTTCCTTCAACAGTCCAAAGACATTTGTGTTAGGTCAATCTGAGTTATCGTATATTAGTACTCGGATTAGGTTTAAGTGGATACGATTGTAATCATCAATACAGTTATTATTGCAAAAAAATAAATACTACTATTTTAAAATGAATAATTAAATTAATACCACTAACTTCCAGACAGGCATTTGGGTGGTGTGACAGCATTTGACTAGCCCATAACTAAGCTAATCCATTTTCTCTTTGTGACAGTGCCCTGGGCATCACAGAGACACATAATTGGCTTCCCCCATTACTGCAAATGCCTTCAGAGCCCTGAGTGATGGACTGGGGACTTATCCTGGGTATTCACCTGCACCTTGTGAATTCCAGGATAGGCTCGGGAGACACCCATCCAGCCTCTCAACAAATTGCCCAACTCCCCCTTCCACAGCCAACTTCCAAGATAATTAAAACTAGGAAACAAAAGGAATAAATAAGTACCTGTGAGCTTGGTAGTGGTAAATGTACTGGGATTCATGCTGTGAATTCACCAGTGATCAGTTGCAACTAGTACACCCTGTAGGAGAGCACAGATGTAGATCAAAATATAAATACATGCATAGACAAAATCACCTATAATAGCGGAACTCAAAATTGTGTATCTATTTAAAGCCTATACAACATATTTATGTCACCATCAACTGATATGCTATTGTTTCAAACCTATGATATTAGGACACAAGCTCATGAATAGCAGCAATATCAATGTGCTATAAAGGTGTTGCTAGACTACTTGTTTTACTGGGGAACACTAAATTTAGAGGGCCATAGTACCCCACTACTTGTCAGTTAGGCATATGAATATAAGTGTGCATAAAACAACCCTGCTAAACACTCAATAGAGTAAGAGATTTAAAACTAAAGTGGCTGTTACTCTGCTTTGGATGATAAATGAAGGTCAGATTATCAGTACCTTGTCTGCCACATGGCTGACATTCTTTACATACTTGCCCATACATATGCCCATTACTCCATGCAAACAACCAAAATAAAGTGGTTCTGGATGAAAGCATTATACGCTCAAGCTTTTGAATAGCTGTTGGGTCATTATGAGAAATGTATTTTTTTAAGCATCGTAATTTTAGTGGGGCACAGCAACAAGTTTCTGGGGCACATGCCCTAGTAAAGAAGGTCTGATGATGGCCCTGATACACCCCTTGCTCCAGTGTATTAAATTGATGCTTTAAGGCTCTACACAGTATTTTGTGATGAAGAGAAACTGAAGTGTGTACCGATATGAGGCCAATAGCATTAGTGCAGAAAGCCTACAACTCAAAGTTGTGCGATTCGAGGAACTGTTGTACTCAATTTCAGCATTCATTTAGAAAGTTCTCTGTTTTCCCGAGCCAGTTAAGTTTTCTAACCTGGCTCTTTGTGTCAGTGGATGAAAGATCTTGTAGTCTGTGACCCTTGTCTGCGATCGATCAAGTAGAGTGTGCAGGCCTACACTTATGAGAAGACTGATTGCAAGCAGTTGAGCCATGTAGTCTGAGCAATACAGCAATGCTGTGACACCGAAAGCTGTGTAGTGTGCATTATGCTTTAGAAGTTGTTCTGATTGAAGCTATGCACTGCACAAACAAACAATTGCATGAGGATCAACAGGCTCTGAACATGTGGCTTTTCATATCAAGGGTACCATGTTAGCACTAGCACATGCACCCATTCAGTTCATTGCCACAAAACCCCTGTATTTCCTTAGATGTTTAACACCAATGGTGGATTTTGCAGGCCAGTCCAAATGTGTGACTACTTCTGAATGTTCATCATCATATATGCATATATGGGAGAATTGTCCTCTTGGAACAGGGATAGTAATGTTATGTTAAGATAATGAACAGTAAATCCTGGTTGCCCATCAGCTTAGTGTAAATATTTTGGTTCACATTACTGTAACCTCAACCAAAGGACCCACTTCTGCATAATCAAAACACACCCAGAACATCACAGAACCTCATACAGCTTAAACCACACCTTGCTTGCAGCTCTCACTGAAGTAATCCTGAGGTCTTTGATGAAAACAATGCCTAGTATCATTCTCATACGGATAGAAACGAGTTTCATCTGACCAGATACCATATTGCAATTTATGAACAGTCCAATATTGAGCTTTCTTTGCCAGATGTAACCAGGCAAAGGCCTCTTGTGTGTCACTCTGCTCTATACGTTCATGGTATGTATTTAGCGTGTTCAGTTTTCTTTCAGGAATTGCGGAGGACCTTTGTTGACTTCTAGAAGCAATTCTTGAAATTCTGTGAAAGTGACGGTCTCTATCTATCAGTTTTGTCTTTTGGCCACTATTCTCATCAGAATAGAGGTAAATGTACACCTGCAAAATCAGCCACTCTCTTCACACTATGGCCTTTGGCACGCACTTGCTTTTTTTGCCAATCATTTAAATCTGCTTTGCAATTCATCAAAACGAGACATTCACTGCACAGTAACTTCTCGGTTGATGAATCCTGTCACAAACCCTGCAGGTTTATAGCCTGACCATCCGCGTGCAGTAACATCTACAGGTGCCTGAAGTTACTACCACCTTAAACACTCAAGGTGACTATTACTTTGCCCAGGGTGCTTATATATATGTATATCTATTAGTCTATTATTCTGTATTTTGAGACAAAAGGACAAGCAGGAAGTGTGTCCTGTTCTCTCTCTCTCTCTCTCTCTCTCACACACACACCCATACACACACACACATCTCTTCACTCTACTCTTTAGTTAATATTGCCACTGCGTCTCACCTTCAGCTTCCTCTGCTCAGCCAAGATAACAGCGTATCACTGAGGAGAAAAAAATAAAGGAGAGAGTGAGAGAGAATATAAAAAGTAAAAGTAGAACTATGAATAAATGAAAGAAGGATGCTAATGTCAAAAAGGAGAACCTTTTTGACACAAAAAGAATCAAGTAAGACAAATAAAAAAGGCAAAAGTGACAGAGAAAGTTATTTACTGTCATAAAATGGCAGCTTATGCATTACGTTTATTCCTTTCGTCAGTAGGGGAATGCCTTGCAGTGTGTGATGAACAATCTCTTCCTCTTTCTTGCATTCTCCTTTACCATTTCTATCACTTTGAATGCCACAGGCTGCTTGCATTTGTGCAAGGTGGTGTCTCAGTCAGCCCTCGATGCAAAGGTGTAATCTGTTCTGCTGAGAGTATGTGGGAGTGAGAGAGAGAGAGAGAGAGAGAGAGAGAGAGAGAGAACAAGCGAGAGAGAGAGAGAGAGAGAGAGAGAGAGAGAGAGAGAGATGTGTGAAGAATTCAGGATGTCTTGGTCATTGTTCGCCTTTGTGTAAGTCAAGCACAGTCGGTCTCAAGGTTAAACTCTCGCAACGGCAGATGGATAGAAGAAAAGTGAATTTCTGAAAAGTAATCAAAGTGTGAATCCAGTTTCTCAAAGGGTGCGACATGACAACATCTGCTGGAACACACACAGAAAATACATCATTAATGAAACAACAACAACAACCTCCCTCAACGAGTATGAAAACGCATGAACTCAAGATTTAATTGACATCTTTTCCGAAGATAGTAACAAAAGGTTTTCAAAATGGCGTTTTGTAAGTAATTAGCTTAAAGTCACACTGAAAATGTGCAATTAAAACTGTCGCTGAAGTTAATTCATTCTATGAGAATAAAATGACAAATAACAAATGACACAGCCGAAACTTTGCAGCGTAATCACAACACAGTATTTAGAATTGTACTGGGTGTTTTGGGACAATGTCCATGGAGATCTTGAAACACATTGTTACTGTGTCATCATTTATTCCATCCAATTTTATATACACCTGAGACAATACAGTACACAATTAACCTTACACTGACAACACAGATCTGTAGAACTAGTGCATACAATTTCAGAATTATATTCTTCTCGACTGGATGTGTGGTAAATTATTAAAGAGAGAGAAAGAGAGAGCCCTTGCTCATGCACATTACTCAGTAGTGGAAATGCTGAATAAACTGACTTCGCAATTTACTGGGTTGAAACCTACTACAATTGCTGGGTAATTACCAGGTCAGCTCATGTGTGAACAAAAGCTGATAAATTACCAAGCAAGACTTGCTGCACATACTGAGACATTAGGGAATACGCAATGGGAGGAAACGCTTTAGAGCACAGCTGAATTTCTGCTATCTAAATGGACCTAGTTTCAGAAAGTGCTTCAAATAGTAAATATTCAGTTAGCGTTAGCCTTACATCCATTTTATCCTAGTACTTTATTCCTGAATATTCAAGTCCTTCTACTTACAAGTCTATAATCTAGGACAATAAAGTAAAATGGGTCCCTTTTTGAGTCTTGGTCTTCTTCCTTATAAGGTTTAGAGAGATTTACCTTTCCGCGGTTGCACTACGCTTGCTCAATTTCTGATTGACCTGAGATATTAGAAGACAATATAAATGTGTAAAGCTACAAAAACAAAGCTGCAATAATTTGAATTGTCTTGACTAATTTATTGTGTGGCATCCTGATGGTCAAATCAGAATAACAAGTGTGTTTATATAAGAGGGAAGGGTGTAGTTAGAAGCTATTCAGAAATATTTTCTGGATCATTATGGTTTCAATAGTGTTTGGAAATTAAAATGCTATATACTGTGCATAATTCTGAGAGGCGTTTGAGTGTAAACTTTATATGACACAATAAACTACATGACTCTCACATGTTCTACATTTACTTTTGCAACATTTAACAGACTTCCTTATCTAGAGTGACTAACAACTCATCCAGTCTTACAAGGTGTAATCCATAAGGAATCTTGAGAGAACATTTACAATACTGGGATATGAACCTTCAACCTTCTGGTCAATAATCAAGAATCCTTGGCTGGCTTGCACAGAGGCCTGACCAGTACCAGACCTCATAGCAATTATTTTACGTTGTAAATCTTATAGAGGAAAGGCTGTTTTAGCAACAAAGTGAGGAGAAATGCAATACTAATCCACACATTGTTGAATGCCATTTTAGAATGTCCATAAACTATCAAGGAATAAAGTATACAAGACAGGCTATGCCAGCTATTACTAATTACCTCATGTAAAACTAATCCCCAACACTATAAACTGGGGTGATTCAGCAATGAAGCAGCTGTTGGCTGGAGCCAAGAAAAAGTGCTATGAATGGCACGGCTCATATTGAGGAATAATTCACAACCGAATCACTCTAATTAAGCAGCTACTAAACAGAATTGCATTAAATCCTTTGGTACAGCAATGTAGAGTGAGTAAAATTGTGAAACCCTGTCAATTTTAAATGTTAAAGCTGCACGTGCAAATGTTACAAAACTGCAGCATTAGAAATAAGCCAGTGACTTGCAGTTACCTGTGATTTATGTGTCAAATAAGCTCCAGAGAGAGACAGAGAGGAAGAGAGGAAGCTGGTAGTGGCCTGTATGTTGGGTTAAAGATTAAGCGGATAGAAGAGTTGTATCAGTGACCTATAGCCACATGTGCAGTGGAAGATTACACAACATTAATACAACAGTAAACAGATGAACACAGAGCTTTAGCTCATAAATGTACTAGCACACAGAGGTTAAGATTAGGACTAGATGTTAAAGTATAGGGTTGTGTTAGGGGAAGTTTTGGGTAGCAATAGTTTACCATCTGTAACATGTCAAAATTCCCTTTTTGCAGAATACTTGAATGCATCACATAATAGTTTAGACAGCGTCCATTTGCTTGTGGGTGATTATTCAAATGGGGAATCTTATTATAAGGTTTGAATTGTTTTAAGATAAGGTTTATGTGCTTCAAAGACAATTATGCTAGAACTAAGAACTTAAATATGTAATGTATTATTAATTACTTTGTGGATAATTAGCACCTATACAATGCACTTAAACAAAATATAAATAATATGAAAAATCTCAGTTTATTAGTGAAAAAAACTGCCACAACGCTGAAACCTGCTCTGTTATCGGGAGGAATAGATTTTCCAACATCAAAATGTCACTCTTCTCTCATGGCTGACTGACATATGCTTCTGAGCCAAACCACACGACACTCCACACAAATTCACTACAGCTTCAGATTCAACATATTTTCAAAAGGGTTTTAGTCAGAGACAGTTACTTTTGATTCATTTTTATAAAATACCAAAAGTAAATATTAAGCTACTAAAGCAACAGCAATCAATAAATTTGCAAAGGCATCAGTTACATTATCATAAACACAATGTATGCAATTAACAAAAATATTCTTCATTTTTCATCCATTGCAGAGTAACGTTCATGTTAAATCACGTTAACTATTAATGCTTAACATGATTCTTTTTGTGTCTGTACAACTGATTGCCAAGAAGGGTACAGTGTACCTGTTCTGTGTGTGCCCCATGTGTGGCAAGTTGTCTGGTAACGCCTTTATGGTTTGGGTAATGCATAGCATATGTGTAATACACACACACACATTATGTGCATCTAACGTGCTAATTATCAACATTAACTCTGCAATCTGCATTCTAATTACTGTAGATGCCCTAAGACAATTTTTCAACAATCTTCAAGTTAACTTTTAGCTTCCCTTGTTGTCTCTTAGCTAACATATACACTCCCCTCTGAAAGTTTGGGAAAACTAGGCTACTACCTTTATTTTTTGCTGTAGACTGAAAATATTTGGGTTTGTTCTTAAAAAGTGAACATGAGACAAAATATCAACATATCACTACTGGATCTGATACACATTTCAGAAGATAGCACCTTTGGTCTGCACCAACCCATTTTTCTGTGTGGACCAGACATTTGAAATAGATTAAACTGAACAAGCCTTAATATTTAATATATTTTGATATCTGTTACTTAGGTCACCAGTTGTGACTTTCTTCTCCAGGACATTACAAACAGCTGTACTGACTATGGATAAAAATTGGTGAACTGGCTCTGATTGGTTTTCATCTTCTCTCAGCATTACAATTGTTTGCTTTCCACCAATAGACAATATAATAGCTCTCTGTTTTTTATGTTGGTTAATTCTCTAATTATAAATGCACAGTCAGCACAGGTGAAATCTGAAACTGAGCATATACAGTAAGCACCATTTATTGTTTGAATAATTAGTGTAACAGGACACTCTTTGAGCAGGTGATTGTGAGGTGTGTTTTGTTGTCCAATATTTTTGCTAACAAGAAAAATAGGTAGGTTTAGACAAAAGGGGCTATCTTCTGAACTGTGTATCAGATCCTGATGAAAATAAATGCTGAAATGTTGATCTCATATTTATCTTTTAATGTCAAACCCAAATGTTTTCAGTTTACAGAAAAAATAAAAGGATTGGGCTCAGTGTTCCAATACTTTTTTTTTAAAGGAGTGTAAAATATTCTGTTTTCTGCTCTCATATAAACCAGTGAAATGTTTTTCAGTGAAGCATTTTACACCCGTAAACTGCGCAGTCTTTATCGATGCTCAATTGTAATAGCCCAAAACCATTTTGTTAGATTTTATAGCTAGATAAATAGATAGATCACTATCCATTACAATTGGGATATTTACACAGTATAGGAGCAGAATAGTGAGAAAAAAAGTGTGTAGGTTAGAAATATTCAGGCTTAAGAGCAGACATTTATCCATCAGGGTTGTGTAGGGTCTGGTGACTACGCCAGAATTCACTGGCTGGCGAAAGTACTCCCTGTGCAGCATGCCAGTCCATCACAGAGAGCATCCCAGGACAGCACCAGCTTTTGTTATCATGTTGTTGAGCTTCCCTGCATATCTGCCTCTAATGCTAGTCCCCAGTATAATGTCACAAAACATACAGACTGTTATAAGGTAGCAACATGTCAATTGTATTGAACTTAAAATGTCCATTGTACACTTCTACTAAAATAAATAAAGAATGAATGAATTTGGTAATTGACATCCAATCTCCTAAAAAGAGTGTGCTTTGGACATTAAGTATGTGCTGGTTTTAGGTTTACTGTATGTGTGTAGGCATGTGTGCATGCATGTGTGAATCATAGCTTATTCCTTAAGCAGAGACACACAGGGATCCTAAGGGGATTAATTAGGTGTCGTCTTTAATATAGTGCCCTTGGAGATTAGGCAGGACGGAGAGCTTATGGCTATTATCCATCCCTTCTAAATCGTTTTGCTTGCATCCTTTAATTAACAGAGAGAGTACCACACTCTTCTCTCCATCTATCTCTCTCTCCTTTCTTCCTCATTCTCTCTAAATGAGTGCGTTCACACAGCCATGGGATTGGTGGGTGATTGATGAGCATAACAGCTCAGTCAGTCTTTTCTGTGGCTCTGTAAACAGCCCACAAACAAAAAAAGGGTCAAGGTAATACAAAGGAATGAAGGATATTGATCCAACTCCACTATTTAAATGCACAAGTAAAATTGGTGTGAGGTACTAAAATTGTGTACTAATTACGGTTCTGCACAACTACAGTCAAACAGGTTTGGCATGCTCTTTTTGTCTGTGTAGTTTTTCATGTTTTCCCATTTTTAAAATCATGTATAGTCGAAGACCACCTATCCAAACTACCATTATACAAAACAGTAAAGCACATTATACATTATTGTTGAGTTATATGTGATAAAAGAGAGTCTACTTTTAGAGAGGCAAAACCATCTCTAAAAAAGTTACAGACACCAGACAGGTAGTAGATCCAATCAGAAAGTCCCACGTAAAACTACAATATGCTAAGATTGCTAAAAAGTAGAAAGGGATTTCTATAATCGGGATTGGGATATCCCTATAGCAAAATAATAAGAATATTTGTTGTCCCAGACAATTAAGGTTATAATGGGATACATATGGATATGTATGAGATTTGACTGTAATTTTAAGGATTGGTTACACTAAGTTTCCCCTAGCTGTGAATGTAAATTAGTAATTCAGTGTGAGATGCTTTGTAGTGGACCTGCACTGTTTTTTTATATGACCCTTTCTGGGATAATACAATACAATAACTGAGTGAATTGACATAATTTGTTAATATACCAATAACAGAACGGTGCTGTCTGACTTCAGGCAATTCACTATTGCCAGGGAATTTACCAGTAACCTGTTAATTAGGAGGGACCAGTGTGCGAGTGGAAATCCTAAGTAGATTGATGCTGCAGTTTAACTGGGACCATGTACATGAGACCATGAACTCCCTAGCAATTACCATGATGTCTCATATATGATCAGGACCTGTGTTTTAGAGTTTCAGATCCCTGTACCTAAAATGACCCCATTAAGTACTTCTCATTTCTCATATCCTTTTCTACTGTTAGAGGAAGTGAACATTCTGTTAATGGATTATTTCACACTAAGTCATAGTTAACAGTTGCAGTAATAATAACATTGTAAACCTGTAGAACTTGACAGAATTCAGAAGTATTAGTCCTATTTCCGTCATCCAGAACATGTTCAAGAAACCGAGAACAAGTTGAAACACATATTTCCACTGGAGAAAAAAAAGGTAAATTTTAACTCTGCTGCTCAAAACCAGAAACTATTCTGAGTAGCCTTTTCCAGCATTGCTGATCAGATTGATTAGAGAAAGTGGAAAATCTGTAATTTGATAGTTCTCAATAAGTTTTTATAGATTTTTTGCACAATACAGTGCAAATTCTGACATCACAAACCTATGGGTGTGGACTGACATAATTTAGCAAATCAAAAATAGTAACTTAGAAATAGGTGCTCATTAGCATATTCAATTTTGGGTAGTTTTCCAGTAGAGAAGGCAGGGATCAATTTAATTCTTGCTTAGAGTAGATGCTAGGAACTACAGTTCATGCCATAACATTGCTGGCTGGCTAAATTCCTTAAAGAAAGTGGAAGATCGGTTATTGCTCAATTGGCAACAATTGCATTTTATGACAGTGCAAATAATAACAACATTCATCTGTAGTGTGGAGAATGTCATCATTGTGCCTATTGTTTAAAAACTCAGCAATGAAGCAAACAGCCTAATATTAGTTCCTGCTGTTCAAAACTAGGAAACAATCCTTTTATAACAAAAACTGACGATTAGTATTTTTATTGTATAAATAACTTAAATAAAGTGGAAATCAACTAACAATAAGTACAGTTTATGACAATGCCTATAATTGCAATACTGACTCTAGCTGGATTCCCCTACCCTAACCCTGTAGAACTGAGCAGGTAAAATCACTATGGGATTTCCACTAGAGAAATCAGGTTTAAGCTTTGCTTTTGAATAGTAGACACTTTTCACTCGACCAACATCCATTAAGGGCTGCATGGAGTATTATGAGATCAGATAAGAATCTGTGATTTATTTGTTTAACAATACATACATTTTATTTAACATTTTAATAACAATTACAGAGCTCCACCTTGTTTAATACGTTAAGCCATGGCCATGACTTATTTGGGCAAGGAAGTGAGATAATTAAGTCAAGGAAACAACTTTTTACTATAGCAGGAACATTTTGTTGTGGCCACAATTTAATAACACAAGCCATAGATATACGATGTGGTATCTGTGATGTATTGATACCTTATGATTTTGCAAAAACGGTAAGGCTGGCTTCAGGTTAATATTTTACCAGGTCTACTATTTTGAAAGATTAGTAAATGTGTTTGAAAATAGTAAATAATTTACTCATCCCTACTCCTTCATTGTGTCTTTTCCGTGTGCTCATTATGTCATTCCCATGCCTTAATTATCCCTAAAAAATTTTTTAGTTGCTTCTGTTCAAAACCAGGGTGGCCCAATGGCTGTTGATTGATAACATTTAAGATAAAAATCAAACAGAATATGAATGTGTTCTGATGTAATCAGTGTTTGCTAATTACTGTGCTAATGCAGTTTTCCTAGAGACAAAATGTTAATGAGCCAAGAAAGCTAAAGTAGTGGGTATACAAAAGCAAGTTAGAATCATTTGAACACTACCCGAATACTGGACATTATTGGAAAGCATCTATACAATTTTGAAGGTATTTGGGCTCAGAAAAATTTCAAAATTTCTTACAATGTTTAAAGATATAGCTGTGTGAAGAGTGGTTTCACAGACACACACACACACACACACACACACACACACTCACACAAACACACACAGTGGGGAGGAAAGAGGGCAGATTTAAGGCCTTTAAGAAGCTTTTCAAATAAATGTCACCTATTCAAGAGAGCCTTTAGGGGTCCTGCTTGTGTGTGTGTGTGTGTGTGTGTGTGTGTGTGTGTGTGTGTGTGTGTGTGTGTAGGTGAGCAGCGGAAAGTACAGAGGGCTGGTGTGGGATGATGATGACAAGACGATGT
>JAUZST010012210.1:0-11553 GCA_034779995.1 Parotocinclus haroldoi
TATGAATGATGCAAAATTTGAACTGAAGCCAGTCTTAATACACCTTTCATCATCAAGTTGTTCTTCTGATGTGAAATCCATAAAATAGCTCGTCTTAGCTCCTCCATTTGACGATGCATTTGCTGTTAAATTGTCGATCCTAATTGGTTAAAAGGTACTGATTCATTTTCTATAAAAGCATGGCTCTGACAGTGTCGCCATTTCTGTATTTCCATAAATAACTAATTCACAAGGGTAGATGTTCTGCATCATTTAATGTAGTCTAACAGTAAACAGAGCTGTCTGTACTCACTGCTGATATTAAATGATGTGTAAAGTGTGCATTTACACAAGCGCATGGTTCAGTAATACCTACAAGGACGAATGACAATCTTGGCAACAAAGTGGAATATACAAATATGTTTGTGTATTTATTGCGTTCTTTTTGTCTGATGTCTGTTTGATGAAAACTTTGAGACCCAAGACCGGTCCTGTGCAGTGTCAGTCTTCAGATATTTCATCCACAGCTAACATGCTGTGGGAGGAGAGAGCACAGCCAGTGAGTGCCCCCTTACCTGCCATGACCAGCGCCTCGGCCAGTGCCTTGATTAGTCAGTAGGAGCATCGACCTTGGTAACTATTTTGCTAAAGCAGAACAAATGTCATATTATTGTGTCCTGACAGAAAAAAATGCACCCAGATAGAATGATGGGATTGCTACAAAACATGCCATGTAGATCGGTCAAAGGCAGATATGTAAATGATTACAAAGGCGTGGTCGGATTAGACACTGGGTTTTTCAACAAGAAGGCTTACAAGAGCTTTTCCAGCTGCCCAATAAAAAGGCTCTCAGAAACGAATTTTTCTTAGTGTACCTCTTGGTAAAGTCGATAGGCTTGTGAGGAGGTGCATGACTGGACTGAAATAAGCATACTGCATCGGGACGGTTATTTTGACAAATTGCTGTTAGGAGGTGTTGGGAGCAATGGTTCAGCGAGAGCAAGCAACCATAGCAAACAGGTTCCGAATGGCCCAGACAGATCCCCAGTAGAGAGGATCGTTTGACCCGCCAATAAGCAAGAGCATCTCTCACAACTTCGATGTCTAGACACAGTTTGCACCTTAACCACACACACCCCTGTCTTTGCTAGGACCATTTTCCGGCACTTAGCAGAAGGAAATTTGTTGTCACAGCACTCATTGTATATCCTACCATTGACAACCTGTCACCTGTTACGGTTCATTTGCAGCAGTGTTATGAACATGAAAGCAAGATTGCTATGGACTGGAACAGCAACTAACGCTGGTTCTGTTTGGGAAGCAATGACAGTTGGGTTTGAGGTTGGAGGTCTTGTGGTAAGATCTTCAATCACAACTTAGCTGTGGAGCAATACAGTGCCCCAAGTGCTGGTGTGAGGGATGAGGATCTACAGGTCCAACTGCAACATCTGTTGGCAATCATGGCATAGAATACCATACGGAACCTGTATGCCTCCAATGCATAGTCACATGGCATCTCATATCCAGGCTAGAAGTGGCCTAACGAGGTACTGGGGCCTCCTTTCAATTGTACATTTTTCCACAATAAACTCAAGTATGTGCTCAAGTATTTTTGCTCTAATTCTGTACTCCGTTACATACACCACCCTTACATAGACACATACAATTTCGGTCAATTCCATCAGCATATCCAAGTGTCTACTGAGGTCTTTGTGATCGTTTTAAATGCTGTTGCATGTTCAAAATAATATGTAGTTCCTCAAATACACAACCCCCAAACCTCTTCCCTTGCTTTCTGTTCGCCTACGATTGGAAGGGCGGAGGTAAAATGAACTGCTTCCGGAAGCTAATAAAACGTTATTAAATGTTATAAAAATAAAATGGAAAGGCTGGCCTTTCCTCCATCACTTAGAGTGGCGTGCACCACCACACCAAGACATTATGCCAGGAATTTACCACAACATGTTGAAAACATACTGTATGCTTGCAGCATATGAAGCTTGTGCATATCATAAAAGTTTAATCACAACCTCATCACCTCGCATAAATATTTCAAAAGATATAATATAGCTGAAGGTCTGTTTAAACAAATTGTAAACGCTTCATCGAATGATCTCATCGCTGATTTCCAGACACTCTTTACACCTCTGTGAATACACTGTTCATTTATTTGCACTTGCACTCAAGCCCTCTGGGTACAGGTGGGACGTGAAAGGGCAATTCATACTCCCAACAGTGTGTCAACACAATCGCACAGCAGAGTTACAGCATCTATTACTTCACCGTTTATTTGTATTTGCAAGGATTGGCCAAGGGCGCACATGTTCAAAGCTCTGATTTTCCTTTTCTCTTCAAGACTACAAGGAGGAAGTCCTACTGGGAATAGTTTAATAGAACTGACTGAGTCAAAAGAGAAAGTCCGCTATCAGGTCGGCACATCAATAAAAGCTTTGCCCAGGGAAAATAAAATACAATTACCAGTTTGATTGTGAACCTAATGATTGCTTAATTATTAAACACACATTAACCTTGGGTAATGAGAATGCTTCAAGAAAGAGATATGGACAATGTCCTTTTGACTCCATGATTGATTAATTGACTGCTCTGTCAATTCAGGGTGACATCTGTGGAATAAACAGTCTGGCTCGAATAGACAGAGACAATGACAGTGAAAGGGTCCTGGACTGTGGTTATACAGACAGTACAGAGTAACCCATGTTCTACAAAAGTCCCCAGTGGGAAGGAGGAAGAGGAAGAGTGTGGGTATCCATCTGTGAGTGTGTGATCCCCTACACTTTTCAGAATTAGTCCATATACAAGTATGTGCTGTATTATGTATTATGTGCTGTATTATGTAAGACAGGACTTTGACTGAATATTATCATAGCCACATAGTCTTTTATCCTACAATACCATAAATATTAAGTGTATTTTTACAAAAAAAAACCCTGCAAACTGTACATAAATCTGTCAGAGGTACCGGTGAAACACGAGTACTATTTGTAATAGGACAAGCACATTCACATGTGAAAGCCATTTACTGTTTACTACAATCAAGCCACTCGGGATTATAAACAAACACAAGTAACAAAAAAGTCTCCAAACACATCAACCAAGTCAGAACAATCTCTAGCCCAAATCTGACCTAACGTGAGCAAGTGAGGACACACACACACACACACACACACACACACACACACACACACACACACACACACACACACACACCAGACTCCCGCCTCTGCTTCTTAATCCGCAGTGATGATTGGCTGTTAAAAAACAGATTTTTTGTTTTTATTTTAATGTATTTTAATTGTTAAGACTTATCTCATGCGCACTACACATCAAATGTTCATTTTTTTAATTGTCCATAAACCTTTGGATGAATTTATACTTAAGGCTTTCAGCCTCTGTGTTTGTTTTCCACACATTCTCCTCATTAGAGTTCACAAACTCCACAGAACTTCACTCAAGCCTCATTTAAAATGTTTAGTTCTTCAAGCTCTTTGTGTTGTCTTGACAAATGCGTTAAGTGTAAATTAAACTGCAGTCGTTTGGATTTTAGCAGAAACCACTTCCAATGTTCTGATGGCCTCAGTCAACTAAATCTGCACTTTATTCACAGAATACCTATTAACAGATGAAGAATGACTATTAGAAAACTAGTAGTGTTTTCTAAACAACTCATTACATTGCCAGTTTATTTACTGCTACCTTTTTCTTCTTAACCTTACAGCATTGAGACGAAAGTTCTTGAAAGCTGTGGCTGTAAAATGATTCATAGCCCAGATGCAGCACCAACAGATACCTCCAATGTCTGACTAATTCACAGTGGGTTATCAGGGCAAACTACATACAAAGGGTGTTCTAATGTAGGTACACATCTTCATAGCATTAGCTATATTATTTAGCTATATTATATTTAGCAAAATTAGCTATATTATACTGTATATACCCAGTGTCACTAAGCAAAGCTTTCTGAAATATTCAGAATAGGTATTGGATGTCACAGCCTATGTTAAATGAATCGAAAAGTGTAGAGTCAAATCCTACAACAGCTCCATTACTAAACTTGCAGCTCTAAATACTGAATAAAACATATTTAGTCATTTAGTTTTGTAGCTCAAAGAATCAAAATATGTAAACTGAGCCATAATGCCAGCTTTACTGGTGTGACTATGGACTGTGGTGTACTAGTGGTTAAGGTTAGCAATGCTAAGGTCCTTGAGCAATGCCCTTAACCCATATTTGCTTAGACTGTATAGCTTTAAGCGTTAAGTCTCTCTGGACAAGGAGGTCTGTTAAATGACTAAAATATACTGAATTGTGTCCTTGTACTGTAGCAATGATAATAATATGTCTGTCTTTTTCTACAGTACTATGCAAAAGTCTTAGGCCACCATTAGCTTTGATATACCATTGTTTACAGAACTGTATAATAACCAAATACTTCAATCTGTTTTTTCACTCTGTCTGTATGCAGAATTAAAAAAAAAAAGAGTATCAAATGAAAACAGCTTGCATCAGCCATAGAGGCAAGTATTTCATGTTCCAATCATATGTACATGTACATTTACGGCATTAAGAAGATTCCCTTATCCAGAGCGACTTGCAAGTGAAACAGTGTTACAATTCAAGCAATGGTGGGTTAAGGGCCTTGCTTAAGGACCCAACTGTGGCAGCTTGGCAGAGGCCGGATCTGAACCCTGGATCTTCTGGTCCAGAGTCCAGAACCTTAACCGCTAGGCTACCACAGTCCCAATCATACGCAGTATGTTATACATGGCCATTATGTCATTGCTAAAACAATCTGGTGGTCTCTCTAGGTAGAGAGAGTGAAAAGCCAGGGCTCGTTCTGTGCTTCATCTACTTAAATAAATATATTTTTGAACATTCTAATGATCACTCAACTTCAGACATAACAGTGAAGCTGAAAACTGAACTGCTCGGTAGAAAACCAGACAGACTCAAGGATATTTGATCATCAGTTATTTGGTACCTATTCAAGTGTTGATTATTTTACTATTTAATAACTGTCCACAGAGGTGTCTGGCATTAGCAAAATAAACAGAACTCCAAAATATGAGAACTAGCAACTCTGCATTGCCACTGGCAAGATCTCCCATGCAAAGGGAGTGAGTAAATAAAAAATGAATTTGCTAATCAATAGGAATGAGCTTACAGAATAGACACCATATCCTTTTGCTCTGCTATTTCAGCAATTTGTAATATAAAGCAAACATTTCTATATTCTCCATAGATAAAATGTGGAAGTAGAATGGACTCAATATGATGCATTAATAGGTTTGTGCTTCTAACAAATCAGTTAAACTTTCAACTTTCATCTCCATAAACAAAATCCATTGGGAATTGGTTTGCTAACTTTGATCAAGAACTTGGCTGACTCGAACAGAACCTTGACCTTAACTCCATCAGACACCTTGAAAATCCACTAAAATGCCAAAATTGAGGCAGAACGCATGTCCAAAATCAGACGTTCACAATCAAAATCTCACAGAAAGCTTCTTATAAACATTTTGTCTATATAGTGTATTTCATAACATAATTAAACATGCATGAACTGAATCGCAATTAGTTAATACACTGGATTCGTAGGCACTTCTCTATAAAGTTAGACTTTAAATTCATTTCCGAGGTCTGAACCTGATAATCCATGAAATGCATCTAATATCTTCTATCATATTGTGTAATCACACTGTAATCTTCAAGTTCTCAATGGTCTAGGATTCGTCGGCCATTCTTGATTCTCTTGTGCGATATCCGAGTGGTAGAAAACTTTTGATCAAACCTGCCAGATTAGCTGAAATATATCCAATTTAGCTCTTGGCAAAGTCAGACATATCCCTTCAGGTCATCGCTTGCTTAATCTCCTCTCTCATTCCATTTTCATTATCTTGCTGTTTTACATCCCCGACTCTAATCCTGATCTCAGTTCTACAATGACTTCCAATGACTTCATGATCAGACAAGAAATCCGCAATTCTCTTCCTAACAGAGGAAAGATGAGGCCTGGGTCCTCATGGCCTGGGTCCTTTCTGTGTGGCGTCTGCCTGTCTTCCCCATGTTTGTAGGGTTTCTTCCCACTGTCCAAAAACGTGTTAGTGTTAATTGATTACTCTAAATTGGCATTGTTTTGCGTGCGTGTGTGTGTGTGTGTATAAGACCAGTCTTGGGTCTTGATCTTGAGTATGGATATAACCTTGTGTGTGTTGCTGAGATGGACACTGATACAGATAGCGTTATTAAAGAAGCCAAATAAATAAAACAAACTATCACTCGTGCTCTTTAGTGCCACGCTTTGCAAGCCGGGTGACATCTGAAGGCTTTTGCTTTGCAGCAGTAAAATTAGTAGAAATACTTTTTCTATCAGAGAAAATAGGTTTTTGGGGGGAAAAAATGAAAAGACTGAGAAACTGAGAAATGTGGTAGGTTCAGGGTTTAAATCCTACCACTGCTGGGCCCTTGAGCAAGAGCCTTACAATTGGCATGGATTGTTGGAAGTCTCTCTAGATTCGAGAGTGTCTACTAAATGACATAATTGTAAAAATGACAGATATTGAAAGCATTTCATCACCACGGGCACATTCCATTGCAATCCGTTCTACATTTGAATTGACATGAACTTGTAAATTATTACTTGAGTTTAATTGAAACGTATTAGTTTATTAGGGGGATGCATAATTAATGCCCTGACTGAAAAAAAAAAAAATCCCAGCCCTGCTCAGAAAAGGAGAGTTGCCCTCCCAAAATAACCATGGTAACTATAGAATTGCAAATAATATACAGTAATACACCTTGAAAGAACTAATGATAGAAAAATGTCAATTTAAAATTAAAATGAAAAGATTACAATTGTTTTTAAGACTGAAAGACTGCATTTCACCCAAACAAACACACATTTTGTTTAAATACTGTTACAACTATATTATGAATGACTGTACTTATCTAAGTTCCCATACACGTGGTGGCATAATTGTTCAGAGCTTCTTCCAAGAACTCCACATTAAACGTATCTTTCTGAAAAACTGTTTGGTCTGATTCAGTTAGGTTATTCACTGAAGTATTTATTCTGCAAGCTTCGAGCTCAACCACTCATCAATTTGACGCATATTTATGATGAGCAAGTGTTAGATTTTAGTTTTGTGTGCTACTTGGCCAACTAAATATTCTTTACCTATAACACATAGTGCAATAGTAAGGGACGTAGGGATCTATTTCAGACACGGACATGATTTCTGCATATTTGTACAGTTCGCTGTGAAAACGATTGGCACAAATTTGATAAAATCTTCAATACAGCATCACCTCACTGAATATGTGGAAATGGACAAAATTAAGAGGCAAAGATGTTAAAGCTAAACCTAGTGAGGGTGCAAAGCCAAGCACACAACAGTAGCCCCTGCTAGCTTTCTTTTTGAATAAATTCGATTAACTGAAAAGTTGAACAAAAATGTGTCTTTTACAATGCTGTCTTTCATAAGTCTTAGAAAGATCGTATCATGTGCTAAAAAAAAAAATAAGCAGATGAATAGTAAGCTCCCAACAGTGGGAAGTTCCCAAAAGCCATTGATGCAACACCCTCATCAGATCATGGTTGTGAGTAGATATTTGAGTCAGAGCTGAGACTGAGGCAGAGATAATTCTGACAGACGTAAGTCTATGTATAGTATTGAGTTTGTTTGAATTAAAAGCTGGCCATGTGCCAAAATTTGGTTCTCCAACACGGACGCTAATTGACACTTCAAACAAGCAAACGCGTTGGCAAAAGTTACTCAGTCTGCCTACCTTAATCAGTGGGATGAGAGAGAAGGAAACCAAAAGATTCAAGGACGATTGGTCATGCAAATGAGAACCAGCAAGAATTTGTCACTTGCAGTGCGGCGAGTGATGTATTGAGCTCAAACTAGGAGCTCGGCTTCAGTAAGAGAGGGTTTAGCAAACAAGCTTGGTGTTCTTTCTAAAAACAGATACAAGAAACAGCGGTAGAGCAAAGACAGCGTGACAAAAGACCTCAAAGTGACACAAATATTGTCATGTCAGCGCTTTGAAATTCAAGTAGTGTCTCTAAAGTGTCAGTGTGTGTGGATGCGCATTGAACCATCAACTTGTCCAGGGGTGGTTCCTGGGTAGGTAAGCAATCCCAACTCTGGCAAACCTACAGAATTACATTCACAAATGCCATTTAAGAGTTTAGAGTGCAAGAAAAACAAGGTTTATGATCAGAATGTCCAGATGTGATGTCGACTTCTTTGGGTTCAGAGACATCTGGGAAGAACCATCACCCAGTCAAAACGTATTGTGGCGAGACAAATCAATATCCTTGATCTATTTTTCGGAAGAAACAAATGCCGTGTTCTTTCCAGCTTGATCAGCAACAAGTCCAAAAGCCAGGGTCGATCATGGTATGGGGTTGTGCCGGTGCAAATGAAGCGCATGCTGCCTTCAAAATGGCATATTTTCCAGGGAAGTCCATCCATTTGTCAACCAAGACAATGCAAAACCATATGCTGCACACATTACAAAGGCATGAAGCGGATATGGGAACTTACTGTTGCACACCTTAAGATGTCTTTGCAGGAAGAATGGGACAAACTGAAACACTTCACTGGTGCCAAAAAAAAAGTATTTTAAGTGTTCTGAGAGGGAATGGCAACGTTACGAGGTGGTAAATGCTGTCCAGACCTTTTTTGGAAACGTGTTATAGGCCTGAAATGCAGGAATGGATGTGTAGTAACAAATGATAGGTAGTGGACAAGATAAAACATGAAATATTCAATTAAATTCAACTCAAATCTTTATACCAGTACAGGGCTGCATAGTAAAATGAAACAATGTTGGACTATTTGTCCAGTGCAGTGATAAGAACAAAGAATAATAACCAGATATATGACATAATGAGACGATAAAGACGAACAGAGATAACAACAAACAAGATATTGCTTACAAAAATTAAGGGATACTTCAAAATTAAATATCTCATAACAAAATATCCCCTCATTCGTCTTGTGTATGTAGTACAGCTAGAGCGAGCATTACCGATATGGTGTATGGCCCTGAATTATAATGAAGAGATGTAAAAAATGACAAAAATACTAATACAAAATACACTGTATACACATCTGCTTTTACACACACAGAAGCAGGCTGCACTATGTGCTGAGCATACAGATGTGCAAATAAAAATCGGTGTAGTATAAGTAGTATGCACCTTAGGTGTTTAAGAACACGGTGTGCAAATAGTCTGCGGAGCCACTGGAGCTCAGTTTGTGGGTTTAGGTGTTAGAGTGCTTTATTTTGGGTTTATACTGTCTGCAATGAAATAAATGTCAAAGTAAATGTAAGAAACACTGCTTTTTAAAGCAATTCTCTATGCTGCCCCAACATTGCGAGGTTGTATTTTTATTTTTATTTTTATAAAAAAAAGTGAATGTAAGAGCAGCAAACAATTTTCAGTCAACATTACCCTCTCAATCCATGCTTCAGAATCTACATTATTAACCATTGGAACACAGTGCCATTGATATTATTCGTTTGAATACCTTATTCATTTATTTCAGAGGCATGGGAAGTCTGGGCCTCACTAGCAGCGCTGTTACATCATAGCTTCAGAGATCCCAGCCCAGATTCTGCCAGTGTGTTCACGGTGTCCACGTGGGTTTCATGGGAGACTTTCAGTTTCCTCCCACATTCCAAATACATGCTAGGTCAAATGGTGCCTCTAAAATGTCCCTCTTTGTGTGTTTATGTACGTGCCCTACAATGAAACACTGGTGCCTGGTTGAGTTGGTTCCTGCCTTGTGCACATTGTTGCAGGTTAAGCCAAAGTAGAATATAGCATAATTAATTCATTCATTATCTTCCGCTTAATTCACAAGGGGTTGCGGGTCAGCCGGTGCCAACCAGGCAACTCTGGGCGCAAGCGCACAAATGGCCCTAGACAGGGTGGCAATCTATCGTGGGGGGGGAAGGCGCGCACGCACACACACAGAGCCACTTTAGAGACACCAATTAACCAAACACACGAAGTACTCGGAGTAAACCCACACAGACACGGGGACACAGACGCCACACATCCTGGGATTGAACCCAGGACCTTCTTCCCGTGTGGCATCGGTGGTATATTTTAGAAAAACATGTTATTTATTTGTTTATTTTATTTAATCGCTCAAAGTACCCTGGCTGAGTATTGTGATAGTGTTAAAAACTTTTAAATTGGTCAAAGTTTGTAAACAATCTCGTTAGCAGGTGTGTATAGGCACTCCCCGGAATATAATGATTCAGTTGACTATACTTCAGCTTTATGAGAATACACATGCAGCAGAAATCCCATTGTAAATTTTGAATTGCGATTTTCTCCTCAGGCATGCGACTGGTAGTCCGATTCTCTGCCACAGATGTTGGCATCAGCCAGCTGACTGAGATGAGCAGCAGTACTGATGGACTAACCCTTTTGTCTTTGTTTTCCACTTTCAATTCAAAGTCTCTGTATTAATGATTTTGCCCAACTGTAGGTTAATATGCGTTTGAAGCATGTGTAAGTTTGGTCATGATATGATAAGGCCACATATATTAAACTCTTTGATTTATTATGCTTTTCACTTACGATATCCAAACACCTTTTTGTATCGATTGTGTGCATGTGTGTGTGTGTGTGTGTGTGTGTGTGTGTGAAAAGCACTATAGAAAAAGATTTTGAGACGTCAAAATATATTCAAATGTTTCCATTTTCTTTTGTAAAACTGATGCACAAATGCAATTCCGTCAGATCATGTGACAGCCAAACAAAGCCCACATCCAAACTGGCCTACATATTGTGGCATTAAAAAGTAAAGGCATTTTATTATCTTTTTTTTTTTTTTTTTTACATTTCAAGCCGTTTGGAAATAGGAGTGGGTGGCAAGTTATGCGTGATTGCACAATCATTGCTGGTACATATTGCAAATGATTTGACATTCAAATACATGTTTTTCTAATGGAAACTGAAATGTTCAAGATTTCAATTTCATTTTGACAGTCCTAACTTCATTCATTCACACACACGCTCGTCTGCTTGATCCTGGACTGGGTCGCTGGAGAGAGAGTAGCCGGTGGCATAGGGCCCAAGGCAGGTACATCCTTCACACTAGGGGTACTGGAGACACCAGTTATCCTAACAGGCATGTCTTTACAATGTGGGAGGAAACCAAAGTACCCGGAAACCCACACAGACACGGGGAGAACATGCAAATTCCATACAGCCGTAACGTCCAGTAGAAACGTTACGGCATCAAAAACGTCATAAGTTAAGAAAAAAGGTCATGGACAGATTTCAACTCCTTCCGAGTGCCACTTTTGTGCATTTAACATCCGCTGGCGATTCAGTGGCTTACATTTTCACAAGACTCAGACTTTTTACAACGGCGCATTGTCTCAAAGCAGCTTTACTATCTTATTATTATCTTATTATCTTAAAAAGCCAATCCCGAATAGAGAAAGTCTAGGGCGACAGTGGAAAGGAAAAACTCCCTGAAAGTAGAAGGAAGAAACCTTGGGAGGACCAAGACTCAAAAAGGG
>JAUZST010012211.1:0-11553 GCA_034779995.1 Parotocinclus haroldoi
TGTGTGTGTGTGTGTGAGAGAGAGAGAGAGAGAGAGAGAGAGAGAGAGAGAGAGAGAGAGAGAGAGAGAGAGAGAGGTTCAGTGGGCGGGTGCACCTCAAAATCATACACATATGGTCATATTTCAGCTAGGAGTGGTCCGTACATGTCGTAAAAGCAGCCAAACGTGGTTTCTTTGGCGTTCGAGACCGACCGTAATTGTTTTTGAAGCGCAAATGTTGCGAATTAGTCGAAAACGTGTTGTGGCTTTGATGTAGGTTAGTACAACTGTAATGCAAATAACCAGAACTACCACACAAAAACGGAAAACATCTGGAGTTTCTATGTAGTGCACCTTTAATCTTACTACCAACACAACCAGGTTCAACAACCTAGGTACTGTACATACAGTCCAGTGATTATTTTCTTAAGAAGGACCTACAGTAGACTGGATAGTCTTACAGATGTACTGTCTAACTATTGTTTAGCTCAGATCCCTGACAACTGACAACTCCAGTAACCCAGGTTTGGCCCTAACCAAGATGATGCATGTGTCATGTATGTTCTTCCCATGTTTGTGAGGTTTTGTCTGTGTGGTTTCAAATGTGGTGTTTGTTTGTTTTTAGGTCAAAATAAAGTTAGAAAAAATAATGATAAGAAAATTAAAAACCCTGATATTTACATCATTTAGCAGACACCCTTATCCAGAGCGACTTATAACTTGCCCAGTCTTACAATCCAAGCAATTGTGGATTGAGGGCCTTGCTCAGGGACCCTTCTGTGGTAGGATTTGAACCCTGGACCTTCTGGTCCATAGTCCAGTACCTTAACCACTACGCCACCAAGGTGATATATTATGATGATATTACGGTGCAACCGCTAACAGACTGGCAACATGTTCAGGAGTGGTTCCTACGTTTCCATCCTGTTCTGCCAGACCAGTCACAGCACATCCATGAATTGAATTAAGCTGAAGCACTTTTCTTAGAAGAAAACTACGAATCAGTACTTTTGTACCACATATTCCATCTGGAATTGACCCAAGGCAGATGGTGTTCAGGTCAGACCCTGCTAAGTTTTTCCACATAAAAGCTTGCCACTGTGTCATATGAAATGCACTGCAAGCACACACGACTGTACATTATTGATATACAAGCTTACCAAGATGGGCTATGGCACATCCATCCATACCACTGCGCTGCTTTTTGTTGAACGCTATTTAATGTCTATTTTCCATCAGCCATTTTTTTTTTTTCAACAAAACCATACTGTAGATGACCAGGAATGACTAGGAGTTATTATTAATCAGTTCAGACACACGGTATCTTGGCTTGATAGATGTATAATCACTTCATTATGTCTTGCCTTTGGAGAGTTAACAAATACAGCGTGTGGATCTGTGCGTGCATTCATTTGTTCACACTGGCTTGCTTAAGGCGCTGACCACCAGACTCAGTATTAATTGTGACATTCAGGAGAGCTCAGTGCTGCCTGAAGGATCTTTAATTGACTGATCCAGGTTCTAAGATGGTCCTAGGAGAGCTCCATGAATAATGCCTCTAGGCAAGGTGACCTAACCTGTATCATTACAAGCTCTACTTGGGCTCTGAAGTTGATATTTATAGACAGGGCTGCAAGTACATTGCTCATTTGCACACTTGACTTGTGCCTGATTCCTGTCATAGTGCACAGACCTGATTTATATTCTGAGGACAGAACTGGCCGTTTTATAAAGCCCCCCAAAATGATATCCCAGCATTTTCTTATTTTTCAACTCAAGCATATAGTATTCTGGCAAAAGAAACATTACTGTGCCTGAATCTGTTTCTAGGCGATGCTTATTATTATTTGCAGTCTACCGCTTGATGTTATGCAATTCCCTTATTATTTATCTGTTTCTTTGGTTCTGTGTGTGTCTGTGTGTGTGTTCATCACTCATCAGATGTGTGTGCTCTGGTTCTGCTTCCAGTTTGGGCTGTGTACTTGCACCAGTCTCTCTTTAACTCAAATGATATGGTTACAACAAGGCTAAAAGGGGAGCACAATCGTGCAAGCAATTAGCATGGTCGACTCACAGATCCAGTGATCCCCAGTTCAATGTCGACCATGGACTCCAACTGTGTAGAGTTTGCATGGTAGCAGTAGCCTGGTAGCTCTAATTTGGCTTGGTGTCATTGTGACTGACTTGTAATGACGTTACCTTCTACGTTCCTGTCATGTACAACCACTGATGCTGAACTGTGAACAAATAAACAAACAACCTGAAGGCTAAAAAAAGGACTAGCTTTGTTGACTATTCCATACTCCTCACTGTAGGTTTCTTAAACCAGCTGTTATGAAAATACAAAAATATAAGTATATAGAAATGCTGCAGAGTTACTTATTTCAAAGAATCTGCAATGATTCCTGACTTTTTCTATTCATGACCAGTCCAGGATGGGCTAATTGCATGCCTTGAAGCTGGTTTACCCAATATTTTATCCCTGTGTAATCATTTTCAATTCCTACCCACAAGCTTAGGCTTACCTCATGATAACTACCAACCTGTCTGAATCTGCCTGAATTCAAGAATGTATATATAAATATGCATACAAAGCCTTGGGAAATGGCTTAGTCTGGGAGCCTCTGATTGCTGCAACATTAAAATATTTGCCCCTAACAAAGGGAGATCACAATGCTGTTTCTTTTCCAGAAAAGAAAAAAATGGCTCTCAACTCATAGCCTGTTTCTCCTGTTGGAATGATTTGAGAGAGCATGGGTTCCAGGGAACTCAATGGGTTTGCTAATCATACCCCATGGGCTCACAATTTTGTAAACATGGTGGAGACAAAGTTAATTATTCTATCTAAAACTCAGTAGGTCATATGTAAATTTAATGTTAATGTGACTATGGTGGTACAGTGGTTAAGCTGCTCCCCAGAGCTGCCACCGTCAGGCCCTTACATACGGTTGTAAGTTTGTATTGGTTGTAAGTTGCTCTGGATACAAGTGTCTGCTAAAGAACTGGACGCAAGTGATGTTTCAGTATGCGTAAAACTCTGTCATGCCTCTAATACTTTATATGAATACTGCCGTGAATGGTGACTGATGTAGCTGATATTTAGTTGAATTAAGCTAAATATATTTTTGCTGCTATAAAGGTCTTTAAGAACCACTTTAGTATTTATAAAAGTAACACTACCATCACATCCATCGCTAAGCCTGTGTTTATATAGAGTAGGCTGTTAGCGTATTTCTCCAAGTGCATTTTCCTAGGACATTATCATAGGTTGTGGCTGGTCTAATTTGTCTCAGAACAAAACCGTAATCCCAGTACACACTGCTCCCAAATTTGATGCAATATCTACTGCAATATCTCCTAATTTTGTAAACAGCATATATGTTCAATATGCCCCCATTATAGTAATGTAAAAAATATAAATAAACGTCTTTGGCAGCACAGTGGCTAGCACATGCCTCACATCAATCCCAGGGTAGAGCAGCTTGGCTCCTCCCCGTGTCTCTGTTGGTATACTCCAGCTACTTCAGTATTCTCCCACAGTCCAAAGACATGCGTGCTGGTGTCTCTAAAAATGGCCCTTAGTGTGTGCTTGTCTGTGCCCTAGGATGCACAATTGTCCTGGTGCCTTCTAGGGTTGCTCCTTCCCGTGGCACCGGCTGGCCCGTGACCCCATGCGGATTGAGTGGAAGACAATGGATGGATGGATATTCACTCATTTAGCTTTACGCAATGTTAGGATTAATCAGTGTTCCTGTGTTCATTGGACACATTGTGTTGTAACACCATAGAATATATCTATAACAGCTGTAACTTACATGAAAACGTAATGTCAATATGTCAATTTGTGCTGGAACTATAACGGTGCAAATAAATAATATTGTGCTAAAAAGTGTCAGTAACAGTACCTTTTTTGGTCAAAATGGGCTGATTGTTAATGGTAGCATACAGTAGATAATAAAATGAAAGTCATTACGTTGTGTTTATTAGTATAATAGACAGTAGTATCTTTATATTTACTGCATATTCATTTACTGGATATGGAAATTCCATTTTTATGAATTTTTGAATGCCTAGCAACTAACCACCTCTCTAACAGTTGCCGCCCACCCCCGCTTCCCCAAAAGTTCATTTCATGGCTACAACATTGTCTCAGATCCCAGAACAAGCCTGTGCTATCTCTGGCCTCCCTGAGAAAAATGTACATAACCTTCAATGTTAATGCTGGAATGTCAGGGATTACGATTCAGTTTAAGGTACTGTATCGTCCCCTGACAGAGTTTTATGTTAGGAAAACTTTTTTATCTGTTTTTCATTTTAAATTACTCTGCAAGTTCGGTCATTTCTTAAGGTTCCTACATTCAATAGTAAGCCCGTTTAATCCTTACGTTTCCTATTCCCTTAAAGCTAACGGATAAGCCAATAGTCTGTTTGGGAGCAGATTGCTCATTAGATTCATGAACAAGAGTACCAAGAAGGGCTTTTCATGACAGCTGGAACTGACACTAAGCTGTAAGCCCCCTTACCACTGACAGCTCCCTTTCACCTCCTTCCTGATACAAAAACAATAAATGTCTCCATCTCTTCCTTCATGGAAACTTGTGCTCCAGCCAAGAATCCAGACTTAAGCTTGAATCAAAATTGTGTTTTGTTTGTAGAAAAAATATATCTGTGTATGTATTTGGTATGGAGTGGAGATCTAGGAATATACAGTATGCGTGTCATATTAAGGCATGTCTCAATAGTCCAAATGGGCTTGGGAAGATAATCGCATTAGCATTACTCGATGGCACATAATGGAATCATGATTATCTCATTTTGTTCCCTGCTTGAAACAGAACAATCATATCAGACAGTCGCTGTCACATTCCAGGATAGTGGAGATTCAGCTTGCTCAGCTTTTCCCCCAAGCATGGCAACATGCCTACTTTTTCACTTTATCAGTGTCCCCAGTGAGCCCTGTAGGCAAGCATGAAATCATTAGACTCTCCTCACTGCTGATGATGCATATTTATGTAATGTAAAACAGACATGTCCGCATGCAGTATGTACACTGAAGGGCTCTTGCGTGTGGAGTGATTATAGTGTTGCTAAAACATTTGGTTTAATAATTATAGTTTCAAATAGAATCGAAAGCTCGAGTAGTGCAGTCTAACACGCTAGTTCACCACCGCAGTGACCCGAGTTTAGGTGCCTTACAACCAGTTCAGATGTACAGCAGGATTGGCTGGAAGAGAAGGCGGGGCCAGTTGGGTTTCATCCCACAGTTCCCATTCAGTACATGCTTAAGCCTGCGCCCCGTGTTCCCCGTGTTCTCTCAAGATGCGATAAAACATGAACATCTATATAAATATGGTTATGGTTATAGTTGTATTCTGTCACATTTGGTGACCTTTCGGCAAAGTTGTATTGAACATGTAATTAGAGAACGGTTTGTTCTTTTTAAATATCAATTTATTGATCAAGTAAGTCTGTTTGCATGTACAGATAAACTTAAAACATGCAGTTTTGATTACATCAGTCTTGATAAGCTAACATCATTTTCACATTCTTTAGTCAATGTGTATTTAAACATTGACCTGACAAACATGACATTCCTTATCTGTGTTTGGTTTCTCTATCACAGCTCAAACCTGATGTTGTCAAAGCCGTTTGGAAAGTCAGTTTTACATGCATGTGTAAGACCCAATGGTCAGTTCTCATGATCCTCAAACGTGTGACTCTTGGGAGTTTGAGAATGGTCCTCTTGATTCTAGTTCACGTGATTCTCTTGTTTATTGTTTAGCATTCGATGCAAGCTTGAAAAAAATGTTTATTCTGTGAGTTTCCAACATGTTAGCAGCCAATTTGTTTTGCTCAAAAGCACTGTAGTGGCAACTGTTTTAGAACCAAACCCAAAAAAACAGTGTATACAGTTATACAGCAATATACAAGTAGTAAAGTCAAGTTGACTGGTTTATAGCCAGTGTTTACATGCACTTAATAATCCTATAAGTGCAGACAATCAGATTTTGTCAGTAATCTGATCTACAAGTATGCATCCACTTTAGTAAACAGATAATGGGAAAGCTTCGGGTTTACGGGATCAGGTTTCTTCCTTTTATGCAGCCAATATTCTCACAGAAATATTTCACATAAAATGTAATCAAATTCTTCATTTTCTTGAGTATGTACTGCATTTCATAGTCCCCACAAAGCATTTGTTAGCCGTTTAGGGGGTGCTGCGTTTAATTCCAGGGTTGCCAGATCCCACGATGGAATCCTGCACAATGTCTACCAAAAAGCCAAAAAGAAGCTAAATTTCTTAGAGTGTTTAATTCTCCCTTCAGTGGAGTTTGGAAGCAAAAGGCATGTGTGTTGCAGTAAGGGAATGTCAAAAATATTCTCCTCTACAAAAAAAAAAGGACAAAACAGAAAAACATCTGAACCACTGTTAACCACTTTTGTTAGTGTATCATCCTATGTCATGTAGATCAATTATTTAACACAAAAAAAACACAAAAAGCGACTTTGTATATGAGATAAAATTAGTATAAACCTCATTTCCTATGCATGACATATTGCAAAATGGTGTTCATGCATCCTGTCATTATACACACAACTAAGGAGTGGCCATGCCTTACAAACCTCCCAGACAAAAAGGTGCATCATCAACTGAAATACTGTTACGTGGAAAACATTTTAAGATTTGTAACAATGTGACTTGTCAGCAAAGTCTCCGAATCAAGTAAAAGCGCGTGGGGAACTACAGGTGAAATACTGAAACGGGCACCCACAAACCTTAGCATAACTAAATATCCACTTAATGAAAGAGTGCTCAGACGAAGAGGAACCCAGACATGACTCTGGTGAAAGCCTTATCTGATAGAATTGCTGCTGTTGCTTTTAATGAAGGGAAAATTAAACATTATGAAATCAATGACACGTCGCTAAGTTTTGGTCCAGTTACCTTCTTGGAAATAGGTTAACATTGCAGAGAAATGAGAACGACAATTATAACAATAGAAAAGGGATTCACAGGTCACACTTCTCTATCCCTGAAATCCCAGTACAGTTGTATAAACAGTTTTACAATGTCTTCCTTCCATCGTCCCTTTACACTACTAGATAAGACCAGTTCTCTACTTCCTCCAATTCTCTCTATGTCCACTTACTTCCTGGAAAACTCAGCATTCCAAGATAAAGCAGGAACAGGCAAAAACACTAACATTAGATCCCAGCTTGGATTAGTTTCATAACTTCTTGTCGGTTGGGTTATAAAAGTAGTAACAGGCACATATTTGTTTCATATGCAGTATATAATTTATTTTAGCAGAAGTAAATATATGAGGCAAACTGTTTGATTGGCTGAGGGAAATATTTTTGAGCAATCAAGAGGAAAGTGGTAAAGTTCCCGAACCTGGCCCTTGCTCAGTCTTCACAAGTGAGTCATCCAGGATGCACACAAAGTACTCTAATGTGCGTGTGTGTGTGTGAGAGAGAGAGAGAGAGAGAGAGAGAGAAAGGGAAAGTGACTTATGTTAGCCAATGGAAAGGTCATCATTAGGGTCAATATTATGATCCCATTACCACAAATCGTCAACCTTTCCTTCAAGTATTCATTATTTCGTAAAGATATGCCAGTTGGCGTATTGGCTACTCTCAATTGCCATTAACTACTGGCACTGTTCAGTATAATGTGGCTACTGAATATGAATGAATGAATGTTTCTGAGTGTACATAATGTGCCCTCACCAATCCACCAAACCAGAACCAGAACAGAACAGATCACAAAGAAGTGTTTAATTAATTTTCTGACACATCCCACCAGACTATCCAAATTATCTATACAATCATTTAATATATAATAAAAAGATTACATTTGGGATGGTCTGGAAGGTATATTTTAATAATGCATCACTCTTACAGCTGACTAGGGAAAGAATGACAAATTGCACTGGTGCTCAGACTCAAGCAACTTGAGGACCTTATCACACGAAGGCAATCCAAAGTGCCAAACTGGGGAAACCAATACTTTTGTAAATAATTCATAAACAGGTTTGACTAAAATATGATCATCTAGCCTGAATTCTAGATTATTTCTGTACTGTCAACTGTCTGTCTGGGAATCTTGCACATACCAAAAATTAGGACATCATTAATGTCTAGGCTGTCATACACTGCTAATAAATTCAGCCGCTGGCAGCTTTTCTATCGGAATGGTTTCTAGCTGCTCAGCTATTGCAGTGGTAAGTGTACATGAGGTGGTATGCCATATGACCTAAAAAACAGTGAGTATTTAATGATTTGTAATTGAATATTTAAATATTATGACTTTTAAATAATTTAGTTTTAAGAAAGTTCATTTGAGCTTTGTGTCTAAAATACCTTTTGGGCTACACAAACACCCTTAGTTTATTAAGTTTATTAATGTTTATCTAACTGTTTCTCAAATTCTGAGTATTCTAAGACGTTAAGTAAGTCTTGCATTTATCTAAAATAATAGTTGAAAATGTATAATTACATCTTATTTTCTGGGCATGACCAAGAAGGACGGTCCTTCTAGCAGTTGAATAATTAGCACACATGCTAATTATTGTATGAAGATATATAAAATAATGAATGAAGAAGGCTGGCTGAAATTAGGTGGCATATATGTTAACATACACGGCTCACAAAAATGAGGAGTTATTTCATTTTGAATCAAACATTTTGTGAGCAGTATGTTTCACCAAGGCTAAATGAATAAATCTACAACAGAATACAAATCTAAATTTGGACTTGGAATATTAAGAAAGTTTTTAACACATGAGTTTACATCTTAGAAACATTCGACTCACAAAATCTTTTGTGTATTAGCCTATCAATGTTCTACAAAAGTGAAAGCATTGGTAGAAGTGACCACCCACATGAATAGGAAAGGAATCACGCCATGCCACTGCGGGAAAATGCTTCTTTTTTCATCCAGAAGGATGAGGCAATAGGTGGGAAGCCATCTGTTGTGATCCTGTGCTTATTTCCTTACCAAGTCAGGATGTGGCTGCAAGAACACGCAACCCCTCCTGCTGCTAAGAGACTGAAGAGAAAGATTTCCAGTTTAAAATCCTGTAAAAATGTTTCGATTCAGCTACTTTAAACATGCTAAAGCTGTTGCATTAATACAGTAATGTCTAGGGGTATCAAATCTAGAACACCAGAAATTCTAAAATGCTACCAAAATAAGCCGTGTCCCACTGCAAAATATCCACCCTATTTTTTCACGTTTTATAACTGATACAGTTTTACAATCCAAGAGGCTGTGAGGACCTAATGGCAAAGGTGGGACTTGAACCCTGGACCTCCTGGTCCAAAGTCCAGGACTGTAACCGCTGGCCACCACAGTACCGCATGATTGATACGTTTACATTCAATCATTTAACAAACACTCTTATCTAGAGTAACTTATAACTGGTATACACTTACTATAGACCTTACTATTGTACATAGTCCAGTACCTTAATCCCTAGGCCATCACAGTCACCACACTATAGGCTGTTTTTCTTTGCATTGTCCCTGATATCTCTTTGTTAGATCTGATTCAATTTCTCCCAAGGTGTCCCCAGCTTTGCTGCATCTTCTTACGTTTCGGTTCACTGTGCTCAGTTTGATAGAAGGTTTGCAGTCCCTCTTCTTTACCAACAGTGTTGTTTGTATCATCAATAATAAATAGTCTATAATCTATGGTGTATAAATGCATGCATTAGAGGAACCCCGATGTCAGTAGTCCAAATAAACCAGACCGGTCATGATCTATTTTTCAGTGAATACTGGATAATTGGCTATCACTTTGAAGGAAATAGCATTAATTCATGCAGTAAGTAATCATACATTCATCATGTGACTATGATACTGACTATATGTAAATGGACTACGTCTCATACATGCCTGCATTCAGGAATACAGGAACTAATGTATTAATTAGGTACATGAATGTTAAGCATTACTAAAGCATTACTTCATGAGTTTATGATGTTTGTGCTCTCAAAGTAAAGTGTTACCGATAACTGACATCAACTAAGCTTTTATTGAAAATCCTTCTTCTGTCTCTACCATGTAATTGCCCGTACAGTATATCTAAACACAGAGACATAGATTAAAGAAGAAAGAGTGAGGACTCCAGCCAAAAAATCTAGCTTTGTCTTTCCCTGTTGTTTTGTCTTGAGAGATTACGGGTGCCGGAGCGCTCAAGTAGCACAACAGGAAAGAATTGACTCTAATGTCGGAGGATTGCAGGTTTGAAACCGAGTAATGCCATAACCAGTCACTAAGTATAAGAGAAAATAAATGGCCTCGGCTGGGATAGTTACCACTTATACACAAATGAAACCCTCAGCAATTTCTATAACCTCCTCATTAGATGGAACTCTCATTTTTCAAAATGAGAAGAGGAGCAGCGAGTGGGTTTACTGGTTTACACGCTCAGATGTAGTAGAACTGTACAATAAAATACATATATATATATATATTATCTTTATGTAAATATACATACATGATTAATCTCGTAGCTTTGTCGAGCTGGTTTTTGTTTGATCATTATCCCCTTTTCTCCCAATTTGACCTGTGTAAATCTTTTTCAACATCTCCCGCCACATATAAGGCATCCCACTGAAGAAAAAGGGTCACAGGCCAGTGAATGGCACTCATGAATCTTCATTTTCCTGGCAGGAGGCAGACTCCTACAAAAAGTGAAATGGAATGGAGGAATGGACTAAGCTCACCCTGTCCATTCACCATCATTGTCACTTCCTCAATTAGCAAAGGGTCCCTGTTGCAGTGACCTGGAGATGACTCCCATTGAACCTTCTCTCACTTATATGTGGAGAGTTGTGTACCCAGCCAGGGGTGGAAGCACTGCCAAGGCTCAAACATGTGGCTTCACAGTAGGCTAGTGCATTTGACCGCTGTGTATGGTGACACGCATCTCATTTAAACATTACCGATAGGGTACCCTATATGTCCCACCCCCCGGGGTTCCTAAATCTCTGGCTGCATAGCTCAGAAGACTGATAATGAAGAGACAAAGTTAATACAAAGCCCTTGCAGCAAGTGAAACATTTCTTGTTGATGGGCTCCATTAGAGCTCTCTCCCGGACGCAACGATTCTGCAAACTCCTGCAGGCACACATTGAACTTGTGACAGAGCACTCACGTAAATCAGACCAGCCTTCAATTCAGCAGACTCAGTGAGTCATAGGTGATCTCTCACGTTTGAGAGCTCAGCGAGAGGATTACTCTGCGGAAAAATACGAAACGTATAAAATGTTGAGGCTCCTCTTATGTAAATCCAGGGATTTTTTTTTAAGGTTGTTTACTCAAAGGAATTTAGTCCATAGTCTATTTAGATAAGCCATGTCATGTCACACATGGATTGACTGATTCACCTCAAGCTATTATATGTGTAATGTTTAATTCGGGAACAACAAGAATTAAAAATCCACCTCATATATCATACGCTCAATTTGGCTGATAATAAGGAGAGGTAACTTATACAGATGTGAAGGCATTTGCACACATTTTGGTAATATCTGTGATCTGTGCAAATTAGTTTGTAGTATATAT
>JAUZST010012212.1:0-36475 GCA_034779995.1 Parotocinclus haroldoi
ATAAACAAAACCAGGTAGAAACACACCGATTCCGATTTTGTACCAGTCAGTCATATATGGAGTTAACAGAGGATTCAACCCACTAGAATCATTGAGAGTTCATTATGCAGTCATTCTATCGGTGAGGAGATAAACTAAACTAAGCTCTGACTTACCTGCATCTTCCGAAGCATGTGTTCCTGGTGTGATGTGGACATCAATCTGCAGAGACGGACACCACGCGTGAATATCCAAATACACCTCAGACAACACATCGTCTCTGAAAGAAAATAGTTTCCCCCCTCCAAACGTACCTTAAATCTGCTTGGAAGTGAACGCAGCAGCTTTACTTTGATCGACAATCCTATGAGAGTAGCCATGCTACAGTGAGGGATGGTTGGCGTGAACTCAACAACGACCGTGCTCTCCTGGTCATTCACCTAAACACACATTAATACATCAAACGGGCTTCTGCGGATATAACTCGCAGAGCATTTTTAATACTAACTTGCTCATGATCATTTCTATAACTGAAGGTCGCCTGGGATTCTCACACGCAACACTCTACATAAAACATAAAATACATTCGGTGAACAGCAACCTTTTGTCAAAGAGTCGTGTTGAGCAGAAAAATACAAACCTTGAGTCAGGTGGGCTACAACAGCAGAAGTGTACATGAACTGACATTTTGTGTACAACAGACTCACCTTTATGTGCATTTGCTCTACAACATTCAACTCTTCGAGGGACAGGGGGTGCTCAGGATCATTGATGGACCTAATATGATGTTATCGTGTTAAGGCATAAAATGTGTGATTTAGTAACGTTATCCTACATCCCTGTTTTTAACAGATTAAGTCATTACACATGCTATTGTCCAGGGATGCAACATGGAAGTTCTATGATCTATGAGCATCTAAGAGCAACAAAAATGCAGACAAAGCAGTACATCACCCAAACCATCGGAGAGGAATACCTTTAAAAAAAAAAACACCTATCCCATCCCGTATTACATAACGCAAGGTCACAAACTGTCTCGGGAAGCAACATCAGCATAAGAACTGTGCGTCAAAACTTTTTTTCTGTTCTTGAGTGGTGATATCCGCACACAAGGATCACAGAGAGACGGAACTAGAATCATCTGCCCTGATGCGCAGTGAATAACTGTGCTAACTTTCTCAGGTGAAAAGTGAGAAACACAGAGATCCAGAATGAAATCCCGGAGTGTGAAAGTGGAAATTACCCCTGGAACCACGCAATGCAATTTTAGACCGATGTGGAGAAACCACCAGATATCTTACAGGACTTAACGGATCTGCTCCTAATGTCCAGATATCACAGGACACTTTCAAAAGGTCTTGTGGAGCCCATGGCTAGATGGGTCAGAACTTTGGCACGATATCAGGCAGGCGATTGAATTTAGGTATACAATAATACTGAAGATCAACCCGAGCATGATAATGGAGAAGAAAGGTGATTTAGGCCTCTGTAAAGTCGTAGTAAAGTAGCATGGATGTTGACACTGCTGAACAAGTGGGAGTCACCTCGGGGGTTTACAAAGAATGGTCCAAAACAAACGAGAAAATATCCAGTGACTGACTGTTCTCTGGCCTTGTTCAAGCCAGAGGTTAAAAGGAGAATGGCCAGACCGGTTCAAGCTGATAGACAGGCACAGCTAACTCAAATTACAAACAAACAATGCACAAGAAAATCTCGTATATAAGCACGCTGCACATTGAAGCAGATACAGTTACAGCTGCAGTAGCACAAGAATACACTGGGTGCAACTGCTATCACTTAGAAACAGGCAAAAAGAGGCCACAAACTCAAAGGGGCTCAACGAATTTGGACAGCAGTCTGACGAGTCTCGATTTCTGCTGTGACATTCCGATGTTGGAGTCAGGTTTGGCTCAAACAACAGAAGTGCACACACGCATCTGTTCTTGTATGAACGGTTTGAGCTGGCGATGCTGTAATGGTGGTATATACATATACATATATATATATATACACATTATATACACATTATATACACCTATACATATACAAACAAACAAACAAACCAACAAAGGCAGCTCGGTGGGTAGCACCGCTGCCTCACAACAAGAAGGTCCCGGGTTCAAGCCCCGTGTCTGCGTGGGTTTACTCCAGGCACTCAGGTTTCCTCCCACAGTCCAAAGACATGAGTGTTAGGTTAATTGGCATGTCCAAATTGTAATTGACTTGTGTATGCAAAACACCCCGGGCGTGTAACTGGAAACACCTGCCGGTCCGAAGCCCGGATAAATGGGGTTGAGAAAGCAATGACAAAGTACTCCACTATCCTGCCGAAATACTTCATGGATCACATCGATGAAAGATACAAATATGTGGAGATCGATGATCCATCAAGTGACCGAGAGTCGGCTGCGACTGTACAGTTAATCCCATCCAATATATACACATAACGTTTTATACACACTGCTCATGAAAATGAGGGGATATTTAAAATGAATATGAATCTGATCCAACATTCATCCATCACTGTCAGGGTGTTTTGACCCTCTTGGGTGACCATACACCCCAATGAACAGTTAATATGGGGGCACCCTGGTCCAGTTTAACATGCTTCTGTTCACCCCATAAATATATCAACGTACTACCCTTACAATCACCATCATGGAGTATTAATGTCATTTGTGTAATCAAACAACTTTCTTTGACTTTTCATTTGCTTCCGTGATGAAAATCAAATGCTTCCTTTTGAAATATCTCCTTATTTTAGTAAGCAGTGTAGCCTTTACATTTACAAGATTATAACCGCTGTAGTTCAAGCTATTAAAGCAGAAATACAAAAGAGCATAATAATACTGTGCAGATAAAATAGGATATCAAAAATCTCTCGGCTGTCAATAGGATCAGGAACATCTTCATCCTCATCACTAGCAGTCAGCAGTCTTTCTCCTGTGCGCTGAAATATTAAAGGATTTGCGTTTTCTAACCGTGTTCCTCCGGACATCCTGATACTCTGCTGCTCGAAATAAATCAAATAATAAATACCAATAAAAATGTCACGACCAATAGTTGTTAGGTTTTTTTTTTTTTACAAATAACCTAAAACGAGACCGAACTAACGTGAGGTAAACATGGAGGTAGGAAGTCAACTTTACGAAATTTTTCTTTCCAAAATAAAAGTCTCGACGTTGGCGCCCAACACTGTTTCTATCGGGTTCCTACACTACATAAAACCTTGAAAAACGAACTCAGAAATCATTTAATAATTAAGTATTTCCTTAATTATTGGAAATCTAAGGAGTGCCAAAAGTTTTTTTATTTTATTTTATGACACTATGATTTTACCGGCAATTATTTTTGCGTTAATTCAAAAGCAATAGCTTTTGAGGAAGGTTATGTGAACACTAAACATGGGGATCTGAAAGATCAAACCTCTAAACTCAGCTAAATATGCCTAATATGTAAAAGTGGGTGGATCGTGTATGCGTTTCTGGAATGAGACTCAAGTTTTACATTTTTGGTACAATGATGTCTGTCTTTGAGAAAACTTAGAGAATGGTGTCGTAGCAGGCTGTCGTAAAGACAGAAAAGCGCACTGTTTTAGAAGTAGAGCTCTCAGATCACTATTTCTGAAACGATCATTTAAAAACCTTGATATATCCTAAGCAGAATAACAAACTGTTAGATTTACATTTAGTAACTTAGCAGAAGTGTTAGGAATAACGAGTAAATAAAATAATAATTATCAGTCACAAATAATTATCTTGGACACGGTCTCCCACATGGTCAGCTAATAATCTTTTCTGATGCTATTTACATCATATACATATCACAGTTTTATTGTTCATCAAATAGTCTTAAACTTGACACGCTAAACTAAACAAGAGGTTATGCAAAGTGCAGGTATCAATCAACTTTAAAAAATACACCACATGTACACTGCTCACAAAAAATCACACAGAGTAATTGCTGATGGCTGTATTAAAAGCAAATGGTGCCATAATTAAGAGCTTTTTATTTATTCTTTTTTTTACCCGTTACAGAAAGGTCTTAAAATATAAGATCTCTTTCCGTTTTAATTTTAGGCTATCAGAAAAACAGGGACTATTTCAAAGGTGTATGGTGGGTTTATATAGACATTGCATAGCATACACTATACATTGTTAAGGCGGAGAGGTGTCAGTGGCAAGGAAAACATCCCTGAGATCCATAAGAATTCTGGAGAGTAACCAGGCTCACATGGGGATGAAGATCACATCTAAATTCACTGTTTAGCTCAATAGGAAAGAAATTGTGCAGTATGGAGGATAATATCTATGACATTCTATGTAGCATGTTACAAATAGCAGTATTAACAAGAGAATAGACCAGGTTATGCAAATTAGCTCAATAAATTAGGTAAATAATGTGCAATTTGTCAGTTTCTGAGTTCAGAGTTGGTTAGGTAGGTAAAACTGCTGCCCTTCCATCCCACGTATTTGAGTCTCAAATGTTATAATCGCAATATTTATTTGATATTAGGCAAACTATAAACGTTTTATATAAAATTGGATTCAACTGAACTTTGTTGCTACAGTTAGATTAACCCTGGACAAGATACACTCTTCAAAATAAAAAGCTTTCGGCTTGCCACACAAGTCCATCATGATGATCAATTTAGGATTTTCTGAAGCATTAGTATATCTATTATTATAATCTTGCATTATGTGTCTAGTTAAATAAGACAGTTTTCTACATTTAGTGACCCCCTAGCATAATTAGGTGGCCTTTTCACACAGAGTACGATTTTTACAACAACAACAACAAAAACACTGAGGATTTCCTCGTCGTTCCCCAGCATTTCAGCTATATTGCGCCAGATATTTTCTTTAATATCCACGTTTTATAGTCGGCATGTTGCTTGCATAATAATGTTGTATTTAATACGGCGTCCGCCTTTTTCAGCTTCAAGACACGCTTCCAGCCCTTGCACCATTTTCAGCTTACTTAAGGCTTCCTGAATTGAATGTAACAGGTATGAAAATGAATGAAGAAATGAATGAATGAGTATCTACTTATCGTTAGGATTTGATAGTCATGGATATGCCAACGCTTCTAAGGTCAAGAACAATGTCGTACTGTGTTTATACCAGACTCCTATGTAGAGTGAATAAATGTTTAAAGGGAAATAAGGTTTCAGATCTATATCCATCATGCACCAATAACTTTCATGCAACAATCGTGACAGTAACACAACACTTCATGTTTTCTACCACAATAAATGACAGCAGCCAGGAATGATGAATGTTTCTCATGGAAGTCTAATGTATGGCCACTTGATCAAACCCAGCAAGATTAATTATTGTCATGTATGGTTAACGTTACTGAATCCGGAACTATTAATTATTAACAATAAGTACCTTTTAGTTAGCTATTGCAAACTACAGTCGCTGCCACCAATGCAGTGAAATCTTGATAAACATGAACGCGCTGAAAGAATTCAGCATGAATCACTGTTTCATTTTTTTGTTCCACCCACCTCTTGTGTTGTAATAACTTTGATAATATATTTGAACCACGCGTGTGAAAGTGCAAAACCTAACTTTAGCTGTTTTTTTTTACATTTGCGTAAAAGCACTTTGTTACCATTTGTCACACTCATAGCACAAGAACATCTGACGTGAAATTAAATACAAACATAAGAATATGTGCTCTCATAACAAATGGATACACACCGGCTGCTCTTGTGCATACACATTTATCACACAACCATGTAAATTTGAACTTAGAATACACGTTTTTTTATATATATAAAAAAAAAAACTCTACACAGGAAAACAAATGGAAAATAGACACCAATTACCCAGAACATTAAAACCACCTGCCTAATATTGGGTGGGCACCCCTCATGCAACCAAGGCTCAAACTTTAGAGCAGCTCCTTTAAGGCCTACAAGTTATGAGGTGACCTTGGATCCAACTTGTTTGTCCAGTACATCCCACAGATGCTCAATGGGTTTGAATTCTGGGTCATTTTCAAACCATTCCCGAAAACTGTAGTGCAAACTGCAGTGTGGCAGGGTGCATGATCCTGCTGTCCAGTAACATTAGGGAATTCCACTGCTGCGAAGGGAGCACTTGGTTGAGGTTTTTTTTTCCACACAGAGTACGGTTCTTATGCAAAAAAAATTGATGACGGATGAGGTTTTTCACTCAGGATTTTCTTTAATATCCACGTTTTCTCAGCATGTTGCTTGTCATGTAAGCTAATACAAGAATGAGCTGTTCTGCCTGACAACCGAGCTCTGATTGGTCAGCCTAATTTTTTTTAGCTCATCCGAACCATGTATAAATTAGAACAGGCTCAGGTTACTAATTTTCCGCAGTGTAAAAGTGTGAAGGACAGAAATAATATGCGCTTGTCCTCTTTCAAAACTTTGACAGCAATCATTTAGGAGTAAATTCTCATCAAATTCATCAGGGACATCCGGATCTCTCCTTTTCCTCGGAAAGCTGTCCTCCAAGACTTAAACATGTATTGAAGCAAAGGGAAAAGCTATCCCATACACAGTTAAAATACTTATTTATTGAATCCTTGCAGTTATTTCCTGTTGAGATAACTGAAAATGTAATATTTGGCTTCTTTAAATTTGTATACACTGTAAGGAATGGCGAATAACGAACGGTGCCAGATATTCAATATCAAGAAATACCAAAACAATTAAGTGCATCACAGCCCAAATTCCAATGCAGAACATCTCGGTTGAAATAAATAAAATATTCAAAGCCTTCCAAACTGGCTTCACACCTTTTTTTTGAAATCCATTCCTGGCAAATATTTGGGATTGATGTAATACAAGCACTTAATGATTAGAAGTTATCTGATTATCTACACATTACTCAAACGGAATCAGCCCCACTTTCCATCTACGTCACTGTTTGTAAATGTTTCAGAAATTCAGCAGAATCACGCAGGTGCTCAGGTGTGGCATCTAACCCTATCTGAAAGCGAATAAAACCACAATGGCTTGTTGACTGAAGTGTGACTGATATCTCCCTGTTTATGTGGCTAACGGGATGTTTCTCTAAAATGTGCCTCCCACCCTGGGTGGAAGTTGCTAGATTGCTGTAAATAAAGGAAACGTTTTATGTTTATTGACCCAAGGTTTCCTTGCCCAGGATTTCTAACCATACGTGCGAGTTTGGTGACATCGTCTGATTAATTACTAAGTGATGATCTATTTCTTTGTGATGTAAACCTCCTCCCTGTTTCTCTCATCCATAAATAGTGAAATAACAGCAGAGACCCTGAGGAAACCTCACTGACAAGTCAAAGGTAATGCATATTATGACGTATATTATTTTGGCATAGAAATTGTTATTAACCCACTACTGCTACTGCAGGTATCAATACAATAGCAATTAGTGAAATCTTCGAAAATACATTTTAAAGATGGTTAAGTCATCAAAACGGAGATGTTTCATAGAAAAAATATTTAGAATAATTAAAAAACCGATTTAATAGTAATTCTTTATAACCATTTCGTGTAGATTTTCAGTTCAGTTTTTCTTACCTGTTTATAATTAGTACTAGACCTTTAAGGATCATGTAAGGATTATATTTACCTAAGCGTTTCCCTGTGTCTGTGTGATTTTAATTCAACATTTCATATAAATGTGTTAGGACAACTTGGCATCTCTCAAGTGTTCCAGTTAAGTCAGTGTGCGTAGATGTGCATGTGCCCTATTATGGACAGGACACTAATTTAAACTAAATCAAATCATTTAAACATGGCAGTCATTTAGGTTGAACATTGTTGGCACCATTTTATAATTGTTTATTCATTAATTAGTTCGCACTTGTATCGAATAATTCCTGAAATCTCTGTCATGTGTTGCTTGTTCGCACAGAAGTTATAGCACAATGGTGAAAACTTCGATACTGGCCCTTCTGGCTCTCACTGCTTATGTGTCAGGTACGTACTGTATTATGAATTACACTTAATATCCCTATTTCATTTTGCTTCCGCGCTGCCAATTTATTGCAATATGTTTAGAGACATTAAATCTTGAATGCCATAATGAACGCTGACTGATATATTTTTTTGTAGAACCTGGTAATATTGACTATTCACAAATTACATCTCCAAATTATGTTGTACCTTAATTGCGAAATTATTTAACATACTGTTCGCAAAATTCAAAATGAAATATTGCCTAATGTTTTGTGAGTGGGTAATTTCTTGAGGGCGTGGCTGCACAGTGTTAGTCGATTATTTACAATATGTTGTTATGTACTTTATGTTCTATTTACAAGCAGACTAATATGTTTGAAGTTGGGGCAAAATCTTCACCAGTCCTTCCTAAAAATACTTTATGTACTATACTTTAATAATACGATTCATTTATGGAGAGAAATGATCCAATATTACATATTTGTGAGTTGCAAAAATGTGATCCTCTTGAATTTGCAGATTTTTTTTTTTTAAATGCATTTTGAAGGTCTTATTAGAGCGTGACGTTTTCAGTCAGTGGGATTACGATCAGGTGTGAGGGCGCACCTTGATGCAGTGACAGAACAGGGATCATTCACCCTGTCAAGTCAAGTCCACAACATGTTTGTGGAAGGGTATCGCAACATAAACAGCCTCAGGAAAAGCGTTCTACTGAGAAAGATCACTTTACGAGCAAGCGTTCTTGTCAGAGAAGCCAAAAATCAGCCCAGGGTAACTTCCAAGCATCAAAGCCTCTATCCCATTGGTTAATGTTGATCCTCATCAACATTATATCAGGAGAACAGTTAAAAAATGTTGCACATAGCACTTACAGCACAAAGGGGTCGCAAAAGATACTGTAAGCAAAGGTTCACATACCACTTTTGCCACTCGCTGACATGTCATATGAACATTTTCCTCAATGTGTACGTCTCCTATTTTGTTCAGTCTGTTTCTCTGTAGCTACTTTTGTGTCTTTTTTTCCGTCCGAATGCATCACAACGTGTCGAGCAGCACTGCATTTTGATCATCAATTTCTTTCAATCATTCACATCGTAGGTTTGGTGCCACCACTGAAGAAGGCAAGAGCAGCGTCTCAGATGCTTGCACTCACCTGTGGGAGTTCGGTATGCGGTGCAGGCCTGGACTGCATCGACGTCAATGGGGTAGTCCAATGTGCCGATCCATGCCAGCACTACACCATTCTGGAGAACTCTTGGCGCTCAACAAACCTCAGCACGACCGGTGCAGTGCACTGTGATGTCAACTCAAACTGGAACGGCTGGTACAGATTGTACCTGGGTAGCTCCAGTGTCCAGATGCCTGAGAGGTGTATCCAGCCTAACAGCTGTGGCACCAATGTTCCACTCTGGCTTTCAAGCCCTCATCCAGCGCAGTCTGATGGCATTGTTGAGGACACTGTGTGCGGGAGCTGGACAGGCGGCTGCTGTACCTATGACTTCTCCATCAGCGTCAAAGCCTGCCCCAATAATTACTACGTCTACAAGTTAGTCTCACCACCGGTGTGCTTCATGGCATACTGTGCAGGTGAGTTTCCAAAACGTACAAGCGTAGTGTTATGCATTCCTGTCGGATAACATATCAGGTACATCTATTCAGGAAACTGTAAGGGAATTAGTTACTGCTAGTTTACCCCTAGTTTAACGCCATATTTATAGCTACATGGGTGTGCCAGTCTCAAGAGGAAACCTGTACAACCGTAGCGACCTGGGTTGTCAGTCCCTACAGGTGCATTCTGGCCAGGTTAGACAACACAACTGGCTACGACTGAGAGTCCAGGAAATTTAGCCAGTTGTGATTGGGTGTGTCTCAGAGAGGGGAGGATGGATAGGGGGATCGTGACAAAAGTGAATCCTGCATTAGATTCTGAGACCTGGACCATAGAATCTGGACCACCCCGTGATCCTGTCCAGGTTCAGCAGAATTCTTAAAGGGCTTTTCATATTTGCGATTTTTAAAAAGTATTTTGGAACAGTATAAACGTTCCCAGAACGGGTTGTGAAAACCACGTATTGACATGAATCGGGTCGGTCGGTAAATGGCGCTTACCTGTAACATCCAGTTTACGTTTGTTGGTTCTTCAAATTCATCAAGCCATGTTCATGTCTTGGTCAGATGCCAATTCAGCCGTGTGCGACACCTGCAGCCCTGGAACACCCTGTGTTAGTGCAGACAAGATCACCTATACGTGCCAGAATAACGGTGAGCTCTTGTCACACTTTCCCATTATCTGAGTCTGAGCTGAATACATTTATTTTCTCTTTCCCCGATAACCCATGATAATCAGACATATGATATGATTCCACTCCTGAGTACGTGTGCTTCCCCCTCAGTGCCAGTTGCTCCCCCTCAGCTGATGTGTAACCGGACACAGATGGTGCTGGGTATCCCACTCAGCTACGCAGCCTCCAAATCCCTTGACCCTTTGTCAGGTCACCTGGCTGACCCGAGCTGCGTCACGAAGGATGTGGCAAACGGTACGGTGTGGTACCAGGTTCAGACCCAAGCGGGCGTGTGCGGAAACGTGCTAAAGGTTAGAACGGCTTCTTTTTTTCCCCTCTGCCCCAACATGCATCATTTCTAATAACGTTCAGTCAGGTCACCAAACGATTTTCTTTATTCACTCTACAGACAAACGCCACTGATGCTATCTACTCCAACATTTTATACCTGTACACTGCAAATGTCTCTACTTTCACATTACCCACGGCGTTTAAATTTTCCTGTGTTTACCCCCTGCAATCTCGTACCACTTTGGAGCTTTCACTGGAGCCCTTCATGCCGTATGTATAATTAATTACGCCTGTAACAAACATTCACACATATACACAATATGCAACTATTCTGCATACAAGCCATCATTTCCTTTAATAATGAGCATGAAAATATCATGGTGTTATGCATCCTAAAAATATAGCTGCATAGATGAATCACACGTATTTCCTTTATGCTTTTTTTCATGCAGAATGCAGGAGTTGGGCATCGTTGGTTATGGCCTTGGCCCTCAGTCATCCATATTCCTGTACAGCGATTCCAACTTCACATCAGCGTATCCTCCTGGACCCGTGTCACTCCCAGTCGGCACGCCACTTTATGTGAGTGTAAACATGGATAATGTGGATTCCAGCAACTTCGTTGTAGTCCTGGAGGACTGCTACATCACAGAAACGGCAAATGCCTCGGGAGCTGGTCTGTATTACATCATTCAGAACGGGTACGTGCTGGTCAACTTATGACATCATATTACTCATAGAGCAACCAGCACAAAATCTCTTACTGGGCAGCAATGGTGCGGGTCTGTATTGGTGTCAGAGAAGCAACAACACAAATCAACAAGTATTAACTATTGGTTCTAATTATGTTCCGTGAAACAGGACACTGCTATATAGTCTAATCGTCAAACACAGTTAAGACATTTTAAATATAGGATTTAAAAACAATAATATTTAGTAATATTCTCTTTGTATGTTTTATACAATAAAACCTGAAACACCACGTTCTGTCCTTTCAAGGCGGTAATTCTCTTTTCTGTCGGTAGATGTCGCAATATGACCTGGTATAATTCTTAAAAACGGCACACACGTGTATAGGTACACTAACCATACTGCCGTAGCCTAACGGCTAACGTAATGGCCTCTGGACCTGATGGTCCTGGGTTCAAATCCCACCTATGCAAAGCTGCCACAGTTGGGTCCTTAAGCAAGGCCCTTAAGATCATTTGTAAGTCGCTCCGGATAAGGGCGTCTGCTAAATGCCATAAATGTAAACCAATACCAGTAAGTGCGTTTCCAAACGTAGCATATGGTATCAAAAAAAATAAAAACACAACAGTTGTATAACTATATCTTAAAGCACTTTTGTAAGGGTGTCTGCTAAATGAAATAAATGTAAATGTAACTATTGGGCAACTTTATCCTACAGTACATATTTATCCATATAAGGGCATAATGTCATGCTCAGTGCATCGTCTAACGTTTAATTCGAGGTACGGTACAGTCTTTAACAAAGAGGAACAAGATTATATTATTTTGTAATTCACTTTACAAACTAGTTATTATTAATCATTTTATACTAAGAAAAATTAGGTGATTTTAAAATTTTATGTTCAGTATATTTTTATTATTATATTCTCCATATAGTTAAAAAATATTAATAACTTGTAAATAATAAACTATATATACATAACTTTACATGGTCTTAATCGAACTACGGCAATTTACCTTTTGGAGTAAATGATGGTGATGATTGTTTCCCTTCAGTCAATGCCCGCCAGTCTGGGATCATATTTTATTGAGGTTGGTACTAGGGATGCTCCGATCATGTCTTATGCTGCCGATGACTCACACCCATCACACTGACTGGCTGTAAAAATGCTACTGGCTACGTGATCTGGAAAAAAAAGAGCAATAAAATTATCTTAGACGAAACCATAATTCTACGGACTTTTTTCAAAAGAAAAAAAAAATATGAAAAAAAAACCACTAGAAGGCACAACTGTTCCTCCGCTGAAAAAGGCTGGTCATACGGGTGAGTGTTGGCCAGTGTGGGCTGCAGTGAGTCTCGAAACCTCGCCATACTTGACGCATTAAATGCGTTGTGATGAAGCAGTTTAAAATGCTTCCCCCGCAAGATACTTTTTGTTGCAGGATGCAAACTTTACATCACTCTCACAGACCGTGTAAAAGTTCCACACAGCACACGTGCTTGTTTAGGATTTGCCACCGCGCCTTCTGCACAGTGTTGAAGGAAAGGGGACACAACACTGCAAACAGGGTCTCTGCGGGTTGCCAAGTTTGTTTGTTCGATTGGTGATATTAAATAATGATAGATTCAACATTTTTTATATAAATAACATTACCTCAGGCAGACGTATTGGGCTCGGCTGGTCTCAACAACAATTTCCTAGCCAAACTTACCCCTAAGACAAAACCGAGTCCAAATAAGGTTGAGACCGAGACAAGACCACTTGTTTGTGGCCTCAAAGCCAAGACCTGACGAGGGTACTAAAACACAAATAAATGTATTGTAAATTTAATGGTTCAGGGTGGACCTCTGCCTGCACCCAACGAAACCCAGGTTAGGCACCAGATCCTCCCCCGAACCCCTGAGCGGGATGAACGGGGACAAAACGGGATGCTTTGCTTTATGTTCAAAAGCGCTCAGTGATTAAGTCTGATCTCAGATCTGATATATATGGCTCTGAATAAGGGAATCCACGAAATACAGTGTCAATGTAAATACGGTTACACTTAATGCATGTCGTTTGTAATTACAGATAGTTGTTAACATTGTACTGGATCTCAGGACAGACTGACCTTTTGTACTCTCTCCCCCTTTTCCTCCAGCTGCGCCAATAACCGCCGTGACGCCACAGTGATTGAGAATGGCATCTCTCTGCAGGCACGCTTCATTGCCCTGCTCTTCCTGTATGAGGGCAACTATAACGAAATGTACCTGCAGTGCAACATCAGCCTGTGCGACCCCACCGCCAATTCCTGCACCCCGGTACATGCACACACTGCAACACACATTATTTTTGCTTTGAGTAGACAATTCAGATCAGTTCACGATAACACAATAACAGGACAGACCATGTGATGCAAGATGTTTCACTTACTGGTTTCTGTTCCACTCTGAAAACACAGTCAAGACTTCTGACAGACTCGTTTGTATTATTATAGTTTTATCATGGCTCTTCACAACTCCAAATATCCTGGGATTGATTCCCAGCCCAGACTCCAACTGTGTGGAGTTTGTATGTTCTCCCCTTGTCTTCATGGGTTTACTGCGAGTACCCCCGAAATTCCTGTACCTTCTGGCTGGGCATCATACATTACGATGGCCAGGTGGGGCGCTGCAACAGCAAACTCTCCTCAAGCTATGTGATGGCCTGGTCCTCAATCTGCAGCATAGGAATTCTGAGAAAGGTTCCAGAACTTAGATCTTCATGTCTCTCCATGTCTACTTGGGTTTTAACCAGGAAGTAATGTGTTAAGCCAATTGGAATGTCAGTGTCAGTGAGGAAGGGCTGTACGTGGGACGGACCGGTTCCCTATCCTAACCCTGACCCTGAATTGTTATTGTGATTAAGTGAATGAGTGAGCGAGTGAGGGTAGATGTTACCCTAGATACCTTAGTTCAAACCGAGTTCTTGTACTTGTACTTGTTCCATCCCCAGAACTGTGCTAACCGACCATCCCGCTCCGTCTTCAACCACATCAATCCAAAGACCCTGTCTATCGGACCAATCCAATGTAAGTTTCGATGTTTTATTTCGTCCTGCTCTTTTTTAAAAAGGGGTACAATTGAGTCATTGTGACAAACACGTTTTTGAGAGAAGCATATAAAATTGTTTTTTTTAAATAAATATGATATTATCAGGTTTCACTCCATTTTCCTGCCATCGACAAGACGTTATATATGGTCATTGTATCATCTCTTAAACCATTGAAGTTAATGGGGGCCTAAGACTTTTGCACAGATTTCACAGTGTCAAATCTTGAACAGTCAAGTCCTGAACACATGGTGTGTTCCATTTCCCTTCGCTTCAGATACTGCGAGGAGAGCAGATTCTGTAGAACAACCAGCTTTCGGCAAAGATTGTTGAGATAAAGGAGGGGTTTTTTGTTAAAGAAAGGATAGCTGTTGAATTACGGAAACAGTCCAAATCTTCAGCTTTGGATCCATTTTTAAAAGTCATTCCACAGTCCATTTTGATTAATTATCTGTCAAATTACTTATCTGCCATGTTACGGAAAATGACAAATGATTGAATGGTCATGTGGGGCTACTATAGAAACTAGAGCAAAATTTTTATTGTTGCCATTTTGTTCTTTCAGGGACCAAAGAAGAAAAGTAACGTCTTTCAAATGTCTTCTGATTCCAGAAACCAAATCATGTTAAAACTGTATACCCATATCATGGTACATGCTTACATAGAACTGTGTAGTGCTTTTCCTGAACATGAAAAAAAAAACATCGGTTCATTCAGCTTTTCAGATGTACGTGTAATTTAATGTAACTAAACTCTAAATAAATTTTGCTTTAAAAGACGTATTCCTGACTTGTATTTAAACACTGGGTCTCGGGTAGCTTAGTAACAGTGAGCTTAGGATAAATATTTTAAAGTCACAAAAAAACGATTTTTAAAACAGTCTCCTTAATGGCACTTCATTCTGCTGTATTTCTCTCAGCCAGTGCTCGATGTGGGTGGTGTTTACAGACTTAGGGGTGTAAAAGCCCATCACTTCAAAAAGAACAAACTCAAAGTGTGTTTACATTGTGGTTGGAAGTGCCACTATAAACCAGTTCATGCGTTTAAAAACTGGAGCATAACAACGTGCCAAAACTGTCATGCAATGGTGTAAGAAACATGGTGAGTATTTAGTGTGTCTCTGCTGCCATTGTAGTTTGTGTCTGACAAACAGAAACAGTTGCTATTTGGAGAGGGGTCGGGGTAGTATACAGTGCCTATATAAAAAACAAACAAACCATCATACACCTTTGAAATACAATAGTCACTTTAGTCGCTTTTAAAAAAAGTTTTATTCGAACAGTTCACATTCCAACTTTCACTAAAGAGAGAAATGGAAACAACTCCGAAAAGGAGTTAAAAATGTGTAAAGCTACAATAACGGACTTTTCCAGCCCCCTAATTTTATTATTCACAGACGCGCCGTTTGCTTTAATTACTGCCATCAGATTTTCGGGGTTTGTCTCTCCTGGATTTGCATGCTAGTTTGGGGAATGCTTGCTCATTCGTCCGTGCAGAATTGCTCATATTTTTATTTTTGTGAGCGCTAATGGACATCTCTCTCTTAAGGATGATGGTGATTTTCAATGTTTTTTTTTCTATTTAATTTAGGTCAAGGTTTCTGATTCGGCCACGTCAGGACATTCGCCTTCCAAGCTTTAGTCACCGTGTTGTTTTTTGGCGTCTGTCCAATATTTAAATTCTGGTCTCGTGTGACCATACAAGTATTTATGTATTTTTATTGATTGGTTTTTCTGACACTGTTATGCAAACAAAGAACAGCATCCAAGAAAATTAGCTGACAAAAGCTCGTTTAAAGGCCTAACAGGAGCCGCTTGGCAGTGCCAGGACTTGATTTACCAATCTACCCGTCACTTATTTTGGAATTCCATGCTTCCTATGTAAGCACATCATTCTTGTTGTACTGTAGGTATCAAATAAAGAATATACATCTCACAGAAAATTAGGGGATATCTTAATGGGGGATATTATATTTTTAAACGGGTGGTTTGGTGGGTAGCACCGCTGCCTCACAGCAAGAAGGTCCTTATATCAACAACACCCAGAAACGCCCAAGCTCATCTTTTTGTCTTACAGCCAAAATGTCGAAATTAAAATCTTTTCCAGTTTAATTTTGCACATTTCAGTTCAGGAAGCTGTTTATGCTCAAGATATGTTCAAATGGATCAACTTTATTGCTTTAAAATAAATAAGCCCTTCAGTTGCATTAAAGGTGATCTAATGTTCCAGCACTTTTTTCAATTGCAATTTATTTACGGCCCGAAATACATCGTTTTCTGGCCATAGTATCAACACTAAACCACACAGTGAACGGGTGCTAATTCTCTCACTGCTAATTAGCTACTCGGCTCACTTTTTTCATCCAACTTATAAGAGCTTTCTCATCGTGTTTTAATAGCAGTTTAAAAGGCGTTTGACCCCAACACAGTCCAAATTTTCTGTTTATTTAGAGTTATTTCGTACTGCAGTAACCTGTTGCCTTTACGCTGCACTAGAACGTGTTTAAAAGAAACCTGCAATTACCTTCGCTAACCAATAGAGGGAGGCAAAAACAACAGCGCGGCACTGTTTCTCTGCCGTGGCCTGCAGTTCAGACTTTGTTTTCGCAGATACACAGAAATAACTTTAATCTGCCCGTATTGTAAATTCCTTTGTCAGCTCACAGTGCTTATGGCAGCATTTGTTATAGTGTTTTCGAGAAAGTTTAATAATCTTGTAAAGCTATGTGCGTGTTGTGGCCTCTTACACATTAACAGAACCCAAACCTTTTTAAACTTGGAAACATGGAATGCTGACACATAAAAACGACCAGTTTTAATCGAGTTAGTGGGGTGATGTCAGTATTTCCCGAATAATGTCAGCAATTCAAATTATTCGGGAGTTAGATGGCTAAGCTTGGTGTGATGAATCATGTTCCTCACACAGACATGCCTGTGCCGGCTATGTTTTGGGGGACGCAATGATTACTGCAGCTTATTAATGCTGCACCTACACCAACCTCTAACCTCTAACTTAGTAACCTAAAACAAATAATTTAGCTCCTTTGGCTTCAAAATAAAAGAAAAAGCAATTATTGATGCCACTACAGAACTGTCCTCAAGTCAAAACTGCCAGGTTTCCACTGGTCCACGTGTAAGGCAAGGTGCACACGCGCACACGCGCGCACACGCACACGCACTCACACACACACACAAAGAGCAAGTTATATTTAGGCATAGTTATAAAATAGTTTAAAAAATGAGAGAGTGAAATAAAAAAAGGTTAGTTACTGTTCTCAGCACAAACTGAAACAGGCAGTTTGCTTATTGCTGAAGAGCACATTGAGCACTTATTTCATGACACCACTAATTGTGGGTGCGGGTTCGAGCCAGCGGCGCTACTGTGTAATTACAGAATGAGAAAGAAAGAGGGAGCAAGGAAGAAAGAGACCGTTTTTCTTTTCAGGCAGATGCACAAACACTCAATCTTGTATAACTTACTTTCACGTGGTTCAGATTCCCTGGATCCCTAAGGTGAAACACAGAGGGGTTTTTTTTTCAGACGTGGAGCTGGCAGTGACTGAGAGAAGACAGCTGTGAGACGAAAGGAGAAAGAAAAGATTTGCGAAGGAATCGTTACAGACAATATACAGCAGTTTCAGGTTCCACATTTAAGAGTGGGAGCTGGGATTGCCCTCCTTTCACTCTAACGAACAGTCAAAAAGAAATGAAAATCATTTACTGGGCAGGAACTGAGTAACTGTAAAGCATCTGAATCTTAAACTACGGACCCTGATGGAAGTGCATCTGGGCCTTCCTCTTGTTTTTCTATCCTTCCTCGATCCAGTTTGTCATCTTCTTTCAACAGAGGATGTGTGTAAATTCACATGTAACAAAATTCTCACCTTGCGCTATTGTTTTGCACTTTTATGCAGTAGCTAGCTCATTTACCTGATCAATGCACGAACTGGTTTTTGTCTCACTGTGAGGCATTTACAGCTTGCTAAACTACAGCCATCACTGTCACAATGGGCTCTGGATTATATGCCAGTATTCATAGATAGTGTAGTTTCAGGCAGAAAAAGTACATCCTGGAACAGCAGGGATGGCCAATGCAGTGCCAGGGGATGACCAGTCCAGCCTCCTCTCCCTCAGACGCTGTCGTTCATGTGTCTACGTGCAACCTGAACCAGTTGAACAGCACACTGGAGCTCTAAGTCAAGAGCCCTTGGGCTATCCTTTTAGTAAAATGTTTTGAGCCCATTGGAACTACTTGGAATCCTGCCTAGATTGGTCTTCATTTCCGGCACGTTTTGCCTAAACCAATCTGAAAATCTTCATATGTCAAGCATCTCCTCTAAAAAATACCCTTTATCAGCAGGGATGAGGAATTATTGTGCAAACTCAGTCTAGACTCGGCCATTATAAATGCTACTTTTGAAATAGTTTGTGCCTAGTTGCACCTGATTTATTATTATTTATTTATGGCACGGCGCCGCTACAACATCTTAATCTGATTAATGAGGACACCGGAGTTTCTAGAATGGTCACATTTTTGACTGTAAAAAAAGTGTATTAGACTGTATGAGGTTTCTCTATATGACCAAAAGTTTTGTTTATTTATGATTGTTTATAATTAAATAATAGGACTACCTTTGTGGCGTTTAGCCCAGCTTTTCCAAGAAGCCTCTCCAGCAGATTTTTGAACAGGGCTGTGAGGTTGAGTACTGTTGATGGACAATCGCTGCGAGGCCTGAGTTCCTTAGATTTGTCGCATGGAAAAATGTCAAAGCACTTTACAAGCCTGCCAAGTAGCCCATCAAAGCAAACTATTTCTGGACTGTGGGTTTTATTTTGGAAGGCAGGGCAAATATTCACAAACGGACATGGTAATGCTGGAAACCTATCAACGTGTCTCACTGAGGTGTTCAATACAACCCATTATACTGTCACCGTTTCTCTACGGAGGTCCTGTGCCTGTAGGTTATATATTATGAAACTGTTAGACGCAAGTCTGGCCCAAAGAAATGAGACCACAAATTAGAGGCATGGAGTCTTCTACTTTATTATTTGAGGTAGAACGGTTAAGTCTACTGATGTGACTTGCATGAAGACCAGGCTCCATTTGAAGAAATAAATAGTTCACAAGAGCGTCTCGCAGCTTTACCTTTTCCATGAATTTCAGCATGCATTTTGGCATCTTTGACACCTTTTTATTATTTCTTTTAAATATCATTTAAAATCTCTGCTCTGCACAAAATCTGTGCCTGCAGGAATTCTTCAATGAAAGAATACTCTCTTTTCCCCAAACCTATTTGCTTCCTACGAAGCAGACATTTATTCACACACATGGTCCTTAGCCATGTTCATTATTCTCATTATTAACTAATGTTCACTAACAAATTGAATGTAACCTTTTTAAGAACTTCACCCTAGAATCAGCTTTTGCAGAACTATGAATACAACCCAAGGTTCTCTTGCTCTAAAAGTCTATGCTATAGAAGTAACTTTTCTTCTAGTAGAGTATTTGATGGCGCGATTTACATCATTTATTCAAATTGCAGTCCCACATTAAAATGAGATCGGGGTGGGGGGGCCCTGCATCATGTGTTCTCCAGGATAGGTGTCAGTTTCCTGCGGCCCTGATGAGGACAGACCTTATCTAGTTAAAGCCGATGCCTTCATTGGGACAGCAATAAGCAATCATCAGGCATGGGGTGCTTCATATGGGAAGGTGACTTTAAGTTAAAAACGAACCCCTAGTTGGTGTTACTTCTGAATTGAAAGTAATTTTTTTTTTCATCTCTACTATAGTACTCCAAAAGTTGAACCTTAAAAAATATTGTTCCCTATGCTAATGTCATTACTGAAACACAAATAGATTTAGTCCATAGCCCCGCCCTTTGTCTTAGCTACATTTCAGCTACATTTCTCATTGTTTACAAATACAAGTCCATCCAGAGAGTTTTTTTTTTAAATGAAATACTATTTTGGTTTAATCAAAAAGGGTTCCAGAGGTTCGTTTGCTCAAAATGAAATGAAACATGGAATAACTTTGGGAGAGAACAACCGTTTCATAACGTTCATAAAAATCCAATATGAAGCTGGGCTAGATATGTAAACCTTACATGTGGAACAAGATGCACGCTTTGTAACTTTGTCGACTTTGTCCAATTTCAAGTTATGAGTAGAAGTGCGCGCATTATAGGGACGCATTAGGTTCCTTTGGGCATACTTTTTAGGAACGACAAAGGAAACGAAATTATCAGAAAAAAGTATGGGGTGGAGAATGAGATAGCAACTAGGGAGGGAAAGGGAAAGAGGGAGGGAAAACCAGAGAGAGAGAGAGAAAAACAGATCCCAAAACCCTCACACACCCTCTGTTCTTCTCAGTCAGTCTCACTGTGAAAAAAGTACTGGTGGGTCCTCAGAGGAGCCTCTTTGACAGGTGAGTGCAACCCTTTCTAAATCCTGACTCTCTGCCTAACTCTCTCTCTCTCTCTCTCTCTCATTGTTCTGTCACCCATTGCACTTGTTGCCTACTGCTTTTGCAGCTACACAGAATTAACGCAGCACTTGCCATGAAGTGTTTACTGCAACCCAATGCACATCTGGTTAAGCTAGAGCAACCTGCTGAACACATCGTTATTTCTCCATCCTTAAATGCAGTTTTAATCTGTTCATCCCATTGTGTTTCTCACATAGTTCCTTTGCGGTTTTGGCTACTTTGGTTTTGGTGAAGGATCCACTTTTAGAACTGTTTTCCCTTCTTTCTCACCTTCTCCTTCTCAACTTCATGGTTGTTTAGCTTCATCTGTAATTCTCACCCTTGGGAGAATTTGGTTTTTTTTTGTAAGAAATATTTGGATTGCTAATTATAAGTTGCTGTAAAATGCACAGTTAGTGTTTTATGGTGCTGTGGGAGCGATTCACCACTTGCCACCTTTCAGCAAAACCATACCGCATATTCGGCATATTACGAAACACAAACGGTAAACATTTCAAAAATACCGTATTAAGATAATACAACTTCTTAGTTTGATTTAGTCTGAGTTTAATTTAGAGCAGATAGTCTTAAAATCAGATCTAGTCTCATCCTATTTTCCCTTAAGTCTTCTAGTAGTGTGTCTGCCTAGTCAATCAGATAAATACTACACATATAGGCTTCAAAAGAGCCGCTTGATGTTGGGAAAACCGACACTCTGACTTCTCTTGAGGAGCCATAAATGAAGGGGTGATTTTAACCTGTTCGAAACTTGCTTATCCTTCATATTACAACTTGGATGCATCGCAAAACAGATGTGTGAAGTTGCAATCATTGGCATCCCTCTGATAACCAATCCAATTCGAATAGGGCTTTAGCTCCTGTAGCTACATGAGCTTCAGAGCACTAATGTAAAGGTAAAAACGTTCAACTAATTCCTTACATTTAAAGGAAATTGTAGAAGTCAGGGGCAGCCAACCTTTTCTGCCCCATGGTCCATTTATCTATAACCAGAAAGCATATCTTTTTTTTTTTTTGATTAAATTTTCATTGACACTAAAAGCTGAGGAATTATAAAGGTGAAAGATGTAAGAGAGGGATCAGATTTAATTCCTTTGGTCTACATGTAGGAGCTATCTTAAAACGGTTTTAGGACATAATGCCTCACAGACAGCTAAAGTGCACTTCACAGTCTAGCATTTGATCATTTTATGAACCCAAATCAGATGTAGGATGGCACAGTGGCACAGATAATTACCTACCCTGGTTGTGGAGAGTGTGAAATGTATCATGTTTCTTCATGTTCCAAACACCCACATCATAAAAATGCAACTCATGTCTGTAGGTGAAGTTGATGCCTCGCGTGAGCTGGTGTCATTTCTTCCAAGGGCGGGAACCAGGATCCATGGTCTCTGAAAATGCATTTATTGACAAAAAATAAACAAAGCACCCATAAAGAAATGTCAGATTAATCGCAAACGTCGGCATTGCAGGCAGATATGCAAATGATCAGAATCAGAATGATTAGGTTTTGCCAAAAGAGGGTGTAAAATGCTCACCCCGACTGGTCTATAAAAAGGCTCTCGGAGCCTATTTTGGGGCCATGTAGTTCTTGGTGAAAGATTGATGACTACTTGATATGCCCCTACGACACAATTCCCACAGCTAGGCCAATAGATATTTTACAATCATAGCTTTCTGAAGCTGGTGTCACAGCTGGTCCCATTAATACTCAGCTGGGACACTCTTGCTGTCTTTTCATCATCTGAAAATGGCAGTTGGGAGTCAACACATGACAATCATGAGGGTCATGAGAGAAGTGTGAGTTGTTAGTGTCCCTTGTATCAGTGTTGGGGCAGCACGTTGCCCCACAACGAAGGGAAGGTTGAAGAACTCACCACAAGGCTTCCATAAGGGATCCATCATCAAATCCAGTCCGGGTTTTGTGTTAGTTTATGGCGTAACAGGATGCAAAAGCGATGGTGGGTGGCTGTTAATGAAAAGAGGTGTAAAGGGCATCACAACAGTAAAACTAAGCACCTGAAAATGGGTTGTGTAGCGAAAGTGCCACCTGTGTCTGGACGGTGGACAATGAAATTGCGGGAGATGTTCGTGCTTGTCAGTGGATAAAAAGCTGAGCCTCCACACCAGTGTGTTTTTCAGATTACTTTCCACTTGTTTTTTCCTTGGCCAATTAGAGTTAAACTCTCAGCATACATAAACTCTGCCAGTCTAGACTTCCTCCTTCAGTAATTGTAGTCGAATTTTGCTGCCCGTGCAATTTTGACTAAGCTAAGAGTTGAAAAATGCCACTTGAACGAGGCAGCATTTTGTATAATTTCAAAACATTGAAAATGTCATACATCGTTCAGATGCAGTGGTTAAGGTGCTAACCTTTGGAGCAGGAGGTCCAGGGTTGAAACCCCAGCCATTTCGGTTTATTGCTATGCCATGTTCTCTGGGAACAGGTACCAGATCCGCGCCCATGATCCCCCAGAGATACAATGTTAGAAAAGATCAAAGCCACAATCAAAGCCAATCAGAGATGAAAGATGAATGAGTTAACACTAATCTTCTGCATTTCAGTTGGACACCATGCTGACCTTAGCCCTCACGTTGTGCGTTCTCGTCGTGCCAATTGTGCGCGCAGTGCCACCAGGGTTCCAGGTGCGTTTGGCAGGTGGATCAGGTGCACACGAGGGCCGCGTAGAGGTATTTTATAACGGTGTATGGGGCACACTGTGCGATGACGACGTGAACATTAACCTGGCCAATGTCGTCTGTAGAGAACTCGGCTATTCTGCAGGTATCACATGGGAACACAGTGCCAGATTCGGAGAGGGTCAAGGTAAGACTGCATTACTGCGCTACGGTTTTCACTTACTTATTTAAAAGTAAATATGGTTTAATTCTCTCGACTGCGCATATTCTAGGGCCAATTTGGTTGGATAACGTTTTGTGCCGGGGCTCAGAGTCCTCAATTTCTGAATGCCGCTCCAATGGCTGGGGCGTGAATGACTGCTCCCACGCTGAAGACCTTGGGATCGTGTGCAACCAAAACGCAGTTCACCAAGGACATGTACCGCGCTACAACAACCCAGCACAATCTGCCCCTGCTACCTCTCGATCGCCAACTCCAATTACTTCAGCGAGCTCAATTAACAGGCGAGGCCACGAAATCGCCCTGCACCGACCTGCAAGTCGAGATCGAGCCCAGCCATCTTCCCCACACCTACACGGCCACCAGATCCAACTTGGAAGGAACGGCAACGAGAACACACAAAGGCAAGAAAATGCCATTCCACAAGGACACCAGCTGCCCAGTTACTTGCGAAATGGGCGATTGCACAGACGTACCCAGGAGAGTCCTTCCAGACCGCTGTCACATACCTCAGGGGCACAGAGATCACTGGCTCCGGAGCCAGCTCCGGTGCCCAGGCCTGAACAGTCACATCCCAATGCAGAGTATGACAACAGAATGAACACAGAGTTCACAAACACCGTAGAGCCGGTGAGTCGAAAAGTATCTTCAATTCTTACTAGGTTTTTGCATTACTAGGATAGCTTGTAGTAACTATAGTTAGATTATATTGTATTATTATATAGTCAAACATGAGTTTGCCATCAATTCTAAACTATGGTAGTAACCATGGTTATTGTATTGCTTAATTACAAAAGCACAACCATCATTATCCAGTACTTCTTCATGCATCATAATTGTAAAACGTATTACGTCGTATTGATTTTGACATCAAATCTCTCATCTAACATTAGTGCAAACAGAGAGGCAGCAGCTCGTCTAACTGAACTACATTCAGCTGAATTACTAATGGAACGGTGTTACTTAAACACTTTTATATAACCATATTTTAGCAATAGTCATAGGGTTACCATGGTCACCATTTTCTTCGTGCTAGAACACCTTGAACACCATGCTATGGTAAAATCGAGATAGCGATACCATAGTATATATGGATATTCATAGCTTTTAGAGGAGCGCAGTTACATGGCCAAACGACGGCAGCGGCGAGGGAAAAACTCGCTGAGATTAAGAGGAAACCTTGAGAGGCACCATTTGCACCATTTGAACCATATGCATCCATTTGCAATCTCCTTGTGCTTCATTCCAAGTATCCTAACAAGGCTTTCAGACAGCCAACAGCATCACAGACTGTCCACCGTACTTAACAATGGTGATACTTTTTAAAGCCAGTGCCAGCTTCATTGTTTGTTGCCAAAACGTCTCTATTTCTGTCCGACTATAAAACTGCGTTGCAGATTTTCTCCTGAAGCACTTCTGGCTTGTTAGGAAGTGGTGTATAATTGCATAGTTGGAGTCTCGGTGACCCCAAAGTGCTAGTCTTCTGCAAATCTGCATGGAGCCTTTAAGAGACTTTAAGGGGCAAATAACATTTTTTCCCTCCCAGACAGGTTCATTACGAGCTCTAAACTCACTTGCTCATTAACTCACTTTCCGTACCTGCTTACACCAGCTGCACTGCCCAGCATCTGATACACACCCTATTTGGAGCGCTAGTCCATCACTGGGAACAATGCACACACAAAAACTCACTCACGCTGGGACATTGTACGAACAATCGATTTTCAGGCATGTAGGCTTTTTAAATCCATTGGCTGATTAATTAAGGTCGAACCAATTAATTGTGTTGTGGCCCAAAGTTTGACCCAAATTCAAGTCCTACTGGGGCTTTCCATTTGGGTCAGGCATCACTTGCAGTGTGCCAGAGGGAGAGGAGGCTGGTGATGCAATCATTACCAACAGTGATGGCAGGTATTCCGCCCAGGATATGCTTAAATGGTCTTAAGAACCACCCAACAAAGCAGCTTTTCCCCTCTCTTACCCTTCTTAGCATGGAGCAGGTCGTCTAATGGATGCATTGGGTGCATAGTTGCACCCTGGACAGACCGTGGACCAGTCCATCCCATCCCAGGTTACACAGATGCACCACCTGACCTTCAAGCTGCAATCCCCACACCAGATGCTCTTAGGGAACTGCTGATTTTATCAGTTGGCTTTTAGCACAAGCCAAAAGGGTTGCTCCTAAACACTCACATTCCATATCAGCTAAAGCCAATTTAGGTTCTCAGGACACTGGCAGCACAGCGCAAAAGGTGGGGATCACTCCTGGACAGGCTGTCACTTCTAAACAGAGATGGCAGTTGCATTCTAGCAAATATATTTGGAAGGTCGGAGGAAACCCAAACAGACGAGGGTAGGAAGGAGAACATGCAAACTACACACACCGGTCAGCAGCCTTTCCAGGAAAATAAACCTCAAGTCTCTGGGTCTGCCAAGGGCACACAGGCAGCCACTGTACCACCCTCCTAAACACTCGTTAGCAGGAAATGGAAGCCATGAACGAGAACAACTCCCAGTCCCATTTTCTTCCTAGCATCGTTTTACTAACCATAATTACTATAAAGCACAATCGTACAAACACGTTTAATTATAATGGATTTCCTCTGCTGTTACAAGCTAAGCATACTTAAATTTGTTTAGCAATTCATTAACCAATCTGTAATTTAACACAATTCCTTTTTGATTGCACCCTTTGACTGCCATTGGAGCCTCTCTTATTGGTTTCACCCATATCCTGCAAACACACTCAATTACAAGGAGGTGCAACCATAACACCCCAAGCCACCGTTCTGAGCTGTCATTCCCTAAACACTGTCACCGAGATATCACTTTAACGAGTCAGATTTAGCTTGTTTATTTTTACATCATAGTTATGTCTTGCTACAGTCTCTTGAAAGTGAACTCGGAGAAAACATTAAATCACTTTTAATTGCTGTTTACAAAGCTTCCACCGGCTATCATGACCTGGCATGCGAGCATAATTATTTTGCAACAGACACCGAAGGTTTTCGTTGTGTCTACAATTCCTCACAACCTAAACATTTAATGCAGTTCTGCTCTCATTTGTGTCAGGATGAGACGAATGAACAGTTTGCGTTCTCTCTGCAGACTTCAGGGCGGGCAAGCTTGGGGGAGGTTCGACTGCGTCCCGTCCTGGCCGGCACCCGGGGAGGTCCTATGGTAACAGAAGGTGTGCTTGAAGTGAAGCATGCTGGAAGATGGAGGCATGTATGCAACCTGGGCTGGGACCTCAGCAGCAGTAGAGTGGTGTGTGGGATGCTGGGATACCCAAAAGCTGAGCAGCATGATGAGCGCTTGTACAGGCGAGTTCAACTTTTTGTTCTTTTAATTTGGATTTCCTACCCGAATTTTTTTTTTTCCACCGCGCCTTCAAGCGAGACTACAGTGCTTTAGGATTGGCCGGTGTGAGTATGTAATTGGCATCCAAATGCCTTGCATTGATTGTGAACATTATATAAATCCATCCTTTTCGAGACTAATAGTAGATGGATTACGAAGCTCAAACTGGGATTAACCGAGGTGGCAGATCATCATTTGCTCGCATCTAAAATATAGTGTTTATACAATTTTCCACTCGGCTAGTCAGCCAAGACATTTTTGCCGTCTGGGTTTTCTCATAGAATTGCAGTGATGTTACAATGATATTGTTGCAAAAAAGGGATGAAAGGCACTCCAGGGCTTTTCTGTAAACCCTAAAATGCACAGAAATGCCAGTCACTGTTTTAAAATATCACAGTTTGCAAAAGAACAAAAACGGAGCATGGTAACTCGGACAACAAGTCTGGAATATTGTGTTTTAATTCCCATGCTAATGAATGACTAAGGACTTTAGAAGTGTCTCGCATCATATTCACCCCCCAAATGTAATAGAAAGTCATGCTTTCATGGAGGGGGAAATCCTCAGACGAGGTGAACCGACAACCAGAAAAGGGAGCGTCAGAAACAAGGACATATAACCCAGCAAATCAGTTGGCACCCGGTTATAAGATCTTTCTTTCTTTTCATTGAGGACTGACATCTACCTTTAGGTTTTGAGGCAGATGTCCTTATCCAGCGCAGTTTACAACTGATACAGTCCGGGCAGTTGTGGATTAAGCTGCTCAGGGACCCAGTGTCAGCTTGGCAGAGGTGGGATTTGAACCCTGGACCTTCTGGTCCACAGTCCAGCGCTTTAACCACCAGGCCACCAAAGTAATAATGAACTCTTTGTTTTGAAAGATGACTTCATTGTTTGTTGCCAAATTGCTATATTCTGTCGGAACATAAAACTCTGTTCCAGTCAACGTTCCACTATCGTGCATGATCATACGTTAGCTCAAGACCGCAGAGGCCTGAGTTTAAGTCTCGTCGGTGCCTCTGACCTGGCTGGAAGCTGCACACGCAGTGGGGAAGAGATCCCCTTAGTGCAAAAGCAGCTCCTGTCGTCCTTTAGTGGTGCCAACAATGTCAGGATCACAGCCCCTTCCCATTTCGAAGTTCATTCTAACTGTACACATTTTGCCTGTGAAGGCAAAAAAAAAAGTTTCACAGAGGCACTTGCTGGCCTCTGGCCCTCCCCATGGTGGAGGGATTGAGTGTGCAGTGGCAAAGTGGGAACACTGGAGAGGCTAAAAGAGGAAAATAAATCTTATAAAATCTTTTTTTAGCTAGTGTATGAAGACTTTGGCGTGTTTTCACGGAAGAGACTTTAGATGAAACTCAGCCTCGTTAGCTACAGCAGTTGCATAAAGTGTTGCCCAAAGTCCCTAATGCTCATATTAGAGTATTGTATTTCAAATTTACAAAGTAAGTCATTAAAAAAAACTTAAGTAGAAGTGATTCTACCTTAAGAAACACAACTTATTTCTTTTAGCAAGATACGCATGTGTTCATAGAGGTTACCAGAGGTTAAGCTCCACCGTATAAAGCAGCATATAAATAAATATGACTTGACTTGAATTGACCACGATGATCGCTGTATGATTATTGAACGTCATGATCACAACAAACAGCAATTTGAACCTACAATAATTAAACCTATGGCAAAACCAGGCGACCACAAAGACTGAAGATAAAAAACTGTAATTCTGTTACTAACTCACATGGCACACATTCAAACCTACAATCAATAAACGGCAACGACAAAGGTGCTGCTAGATCGGTTACACACTTCTTTCCAGCTGTCAAACGAAGCTGTAAAATCCTGTTCCAGTCACTTGCGCTCGCTGAGGTTTCGTGGTAACCGTGTAGATTCAGACGTACGTGACTCACCTATTCTTCCCTCTGAAAAAGTGGGCACAGTTACAGATTTTAAATCAAGATTCCTCAAAAACATAGGTAGTGCGTTTAACAAATCGTACATTTCCATCATTTAAATCGCTTTGTGTGTCTTTTCTTATTACAACAGTGTTGGAATTGTTATTTGAAATGACTGTGCACACACAGCAGGCGAGGTAGATTAAGATTTGGAGGTAAAATTCAGGAAGTTCAGCTAGTTTACAGATATGGAGGCAATTCCGTGTTTATGCTTTTAGCACAAGAGGCCAAATAGGCACAAGATCAGAAGCGAAGCTTTTATGAGGTCCCACACAAATGGTCTAATTTGATTTGTATGCATGTATAGTGTGTATATATATATATATATATATATATACATATATATATATATATATATATACACACACAATTTCGACACTCATTGTCCATTTTTTTCCAGTTCAACTTACAGCTTAGAAGCACTTTGTAGTTCCACGTTTGCCGTTTGCAGACTGTTTCTTTACTCTGTTCTCTAATGGCGGTGGATCATTCTCAGCCCTACAGACAGTAGCCACATGAGTGTCACTGCATTGCTGAGAATGATCCACCACCCTGATATGTAAGGGTCTTGACCTTTGGTTGAACCGAGTAAAGGTGACTAGCAAAGTATGCAGACAAACAGCTGGACTACAGTCTATAATTGTACAAAGTGATTCTATACGGTAAGTGAAAGTGATAAAAATGGACACACTAGAATCAGGGAGGTTTTCGACATGTATACATATACTGTATATAAAATCCAACACACTACAAATTAGTCTCTGTGGTTTAGATATCCTGGGTCTGGGCAGCCTCTCATTATGGGGGAAAAAAAAAGTTTCATCTTCCACAGTGAACGTTTATGTTGTAATTATGATTCATTTTCACATGTAAACTGCATAAGATACATTAAGGTGTATTTTTGTCCATCTCTGATGACGGTGCTTTAAGGCAGGTCGTCATTACACTTAGATTGCGTGGCCGAAAATAGGCACGCCGAAAAGTGTCTGCATGAAAAAAAAAAAAACTCCCAACCTTCACTTCAAAACTTCAAACTTCAACGTCTGTTTTTTTGTGTCCTGTGTCTACGTTTCCATGGAACTAATTTAAATCTATATCCTCCTGCATGGAGTGTTTAACAGTTCACTCTAAGCTGGTCGATTCTGCTCATTTGCTTTGCTTTTCGTTTGATGGGAAACTCCTGTTAAGCCCACAAAATCATCCGCACCATCTGTCTGACCCCCCCCAGCCACAAATAGACAGAGCAGCCATGGAAAACACAGCTTCTCTCTATCTTTATACCTGACCACAAATCCTTCTTTTGGAACTTTCTACACTATACTCTGAACCCCCAAAATTACACAGACTATGCTGAGAAATGACCACTGACTAATGTACTTTTCCGTTTCATGAAGAAAGTCCTTCTATCTTTCTTCCTTCCTTCCTTCCTTCCTTCCTTCCTTCCTGACTTTTAATTCAATAATTCAGTTCTAATGCTGCCATTGTGTCATCTAATTTAGGACGAATTGCATGGTTAAATGCATTGTGCAGCCATTAAGGTGCTATTTTCTCCCACTTTTTCCATCTTTGAGACCAAATAATCCACTGTTTTTCAAAAAGTAAGCAAAAGTATTAAGAAAATATTTACCTAATTTGTATTATACAGAAAAAGTCTATTTTAGACCTTCTTATTTTAGCCAACAGCTAATCCAAAATAGCTTAGTCTATATAGGCTCTTTTAATAATAGTTCCACATGGCCAGCGAAACGCTTTCAACTACAAGCAAGGGAAAAAAGCTTAAAAAAGAGAGAGTACCTTATTCAGACAACTGATGCAGTCTTACAGTTAAAGCTACATAAACCTAAGGACCTTTTATTACCTTCTGGTAATAGTCCATCATCAGTCATCACGGCCCCAAGCTTGGAGACTCATGGTTGATTCCCAGCAGTAAATACGGTGGATGGACACAGTGACCTTGGTCCGCTTCATCATGCCGATTCACATTCAGCTTAGAAGTTCACTGTCTGATGCTGCTTGGCTGGATTTAAGAAGTGTGGAGGCACTTCCTGCTGGCTTACAGTCCCTGCAAGAAGGGTCAGGCACACAAAGGCAGGGTAACTGAACGTGGAATATTGGGAGAACCCAATTAAATGTATATAAACACACACAAATGTGCATGTCTTTTGTAAGTCGTGCTCTCCACATAAAACAGCTGACAGAAGAAATAAAGCCTGTGTTCTGAAATGGGCTCCTCCTGGATACATCTCGAAATTCGTTTTTGGTCAGCATAACGTACTAGAAGTTAAGGCTTGACGAAATAGAGCCTACGCTAAAGCCACATGTTAATGTTTCCTTTTCCACTAATTTAGTCGTCTTCAGTACAACTGCAGTTGCACTTCAAAACCGACCTGAATATGATGAGAGACATCAAAAAGGTTTTGTAAGGCAAAATATGCTTTAAATATAATGCAACGGGTCACGGTTTGTCATTTGGGTACGCTGTGGTGAGTTAATATCATGCTCTGATCCAGTGCTTCTAAGGTACTCTGACTCACCAGAGTACTGACAGCTACAACCGATTTCCATCTTGTCAAAAGTTGTTTTTTTTAAGCCTGATCATCCAGTACTTTGCACTGGCACTTGTTTGGACGCACCTTACCTTTTTAGCCAGGTGACCTCGTTCTTAGCGAGTACTGGAGCTTTACGAAGCTGTCCTTGAACATTGGCTCTTGCACTAGCTTGTTGCGTCCTTGTTTTCTTAAAACCGCTATCGAATTTTTCTTTCGCATATTTCACCTTGTTGCCAGGCCAGTGGGCATGGGATCAGCCGTGATATGACAGCCAATTGGAAAGGGTTAAGAAGCAATGGCTCAAGAGCAAACCGTGGCAGCTTGGTGAAGTCAGGATTTGATCCCCCAACCTTTCAGCGCCTCAACCGCGTCAATATTGCTGAAATCTAACCACTGCGCTGCTAAAACTGGTACATGGGCAGACTGTGTACCATGGCAACAGGTGCCCACAACCCAAATCCACTGACAGTTTGTATTTACTTGCTGAAGATGTCATGCCCACTTCTTGAGTGTTTAGAGGAAAGCGCGTCGCTGTGCCCTGTGTGTTTGACCTAAACCTGTCTCTTGCTGTAACACTAACTTACATCAAACAGCCGAGAGAGGAAATGAATGGGCCTGCCTATTGAGTTTTTGAACTTGTTTTTGTCAACATAATGTGATAAAAGTTGAGGTTTGGCAAAATAGCTCCCTAAGCTAAAGCCACACAGATAAATGAGGGAGTGTGATTACAAACGTTTCCTCTAAAATAAACAGCCAGATGAAGACAGTATATTGTTTGAGAGTTAAGTCTACTGTTTGTTTCCTTTAAAGCTCAAGACCAGCCTGTAATCAGCAGCGATGTTAGAGTTAAAAGAGATGTGTTGTGTAGCGGTAGCGAGCAGTCAAAACGGACAAAAGTAGATTCACACCCACGCCCACTCTTTGTGGCTATTCGGCGGCATGTGTTACAGTAAGAACTAACTAAACCTTTCCGCTTCGGTTTACTCAGTTTACACCAGATCCCAAAGGTGTGACTGTGGAGGGCATTTAAGCACAATCAACTCACTGTCAAGTTCAAGTTTCAACCAGTTTAAGACGATTCGAGCCGTTTGACTTCATGTGTTATCCGGATCCGGATAGGTCCATGCCTTCATGTTCCTCAAGCCGATTTCTGACCCTACGTTTTTCCAATCTTCTATTGTACCATTTGGGTGAGCATTGCAGCTTTGGTTGCCTTTTATTAGCAGGAGTGGCACCCGTTCTGGTGCTGCTGTAGCCCATCTGCTTCAAGGTTTGACACGTTCAGAGATGTTCTTCTGCACATCTCAGTTGTAAGAATTACTGATGTCCCTCTTCTGTCTGCTCAAACCAGCCATTGGCAGTTCCTGAGAAGCTCAGATCAGCCCATCTTGCACCAACAACCGTGCCACGGTCAAAGTCACTCAAAACTTTTTTTTCCTTCCAGATCCCGATTAGATATTTGCGTTAACAAGCGTTTGAACATTTAACTGGTTAGTGTATATGCAGTATATATACTGTGTGGTTGTTTATATAACTACAAATGGAAAATGTGTTTAAAAAGAAAAAAAGAGTGAGAAAATACCAGGTCATAATACTTTCCAGTCTTAGTCAGCAGCAGAGCAAAACAAGTAACAAGCGAAAGTTTAAAAGACTTTATAACTAAAAAGCAGTACTTTAAAAAGACGCGTCGAGTTAATAGGCAACATAAAAGCACACACGTGTCACAGAAAGCTTTCTTCACACAAACCATGACAGGGTTGGAACCCTTCCATGTGGTGAGAAGTGCTGAGTCACTAAGCTACCGCTGCCCAAAATAATTAAGTATAAATAACTCAAACTTGTACTTTAGTGCACTAAATGGTTTCTGGACGCTTTGTTGGATGCTCGCTGGGATGTAGGTGCAACCCTTTGAATATTTATACAGGTTCCTCAGTTTCTTTTTGCCCTTTCAGGACTTTACATTGCATATTAGACACATTTTCTTTCCCCGGCTGTTCTAAAATCCCGATCTGACTTTGGCTGTGGTCATTGTGGGTACATTGTATAGCCTGTATAACTTGTGTGTTTGTAGGTTCATCTAGAGGTTCTGTACATTTAGAGAAAGATGATAGTGTTGTGTGTTTTACAGGACTGCTGGGTATAATTACAGGAGTGTGAACCACGATATTTTATAAATACAGCACAACATAATTTGATTTTAAAACATATTCTGCTGACCAAATTGTGTACTCAGACATGACATTCATCACTTTCTAAGAAGATTTTAATTCCCTCCTGCCTGCTTTGTGCAAGCCGTACATCTTAATTTGCCGCTAAGATTTGTTAGATTAGGTTGCTTAGATCATACAATTCTACAGAATTCCAGTTCAGAACGGAATAGCGGTGGGTCCTACTCACGTAGTCTGACTTCCAGCCTGCATGTTTGGCTCTGGGGACATTATTCTTAACATGATTCTTTCCAGGGACAGTTAGACTCTTTATACAAAGCAAAATATAGAGTAACTGGTTTTTTTTTCTTGTGATTTTTAAGAGTTTGCCATAGACAATAGTTCATGGTTGGGTCCAGGTTTAGAACTAAAACATAGGTCACTTAAAAGGATCTAAAATGGTCATGACTACGGTCCACAGAATCTGGGTCCCCGCGAAATAATGCTACATGAAGGCAAATATTTCATAAGATTAAATTAGTTTTCGGCTTTACAAAATGTTTTAAAAATATGTTGTGAAAAATGTTTCTCAAAGCCTAATGTTTCTGGATCTCTAAACATACTAAAATGAAATATGAAAACTGACAAATCAATTCAAATGAATAAAAAGTCCACCTACAACTGGTAGTATTAATACTATACTCTCATACTGTTCTCTAATACTATACTAATACTATTATTACTTTTGGTAGCTTAAACAGGTTGATGAACATAGCCTATCACAAACAGGTATCAGTATATATATATATATGAAAAGTGTTTTTATTTCTTCTTACGCTTTTTCTGCTTGTTTGCTGCTGAATGATGATGAATTTCCACATGGAGGGGCTAAAAGAGAGACAGGCTCAGACAGACAGAAACAATCACGGAGAAGGAGACAGACAGACAGCTAGACAGAGAGAGACGCAGACATACAGGCGTTCAGACAGAGAGGCAGTCGAACAGGAATAGAAAGACAGATTAATAGTCATAGATAGTCAGGACAAACAGTGAAGTAGAAATATACAGTAGATATGCACAGACACAGAAATACACGGTAACCTAGAAAGCGAGGCTTACAGAAAGACAGGTAGATGGAGAGCCAGAGAGACAGGTAACTTTAGTGTATGCTGTGTGTTTTGTCTTCTTCACGAATAAACTCATTCAGTCCCTCATTCATTCACATTTGTATAGACATAAGTCCTCTGTCAGGCAGAATGAATGCATACCAGTCGGTGAACACTAATGTTCACGTGCATGCTTTTGTCTAGACACTTTTGTCGACTCCTGTCTAGACATGTTTTATAAAGGAGTCCCCCAGTGCACCACGGATCAGAATCATCTTTGATTTATTCTAGACACAAGTAGCACACTGTACATTACTGGCTCTCATGTCGAGTAGCGTCACGCCGGCGTATCGGCCACTCGAGGATCTGGACTTGTAATCAGGATTTTAGGTTCCTGTGCCACTACTGCCCCTCCGTTCCTAACCAGGACGTCCTATGGTCTTTCATACCATTCCTGCTATTCAGAACTAGTCTAAATGGCCAAATGTATGTGGTCACGCTTGAACATCACGCTTGAAGGTCGAGCACAATGAGCACAGTAACACCCCAGCACTCACTGGTCAGCATGTTCCTGGATGTATTCTAATTAACGTATGTTTTGTTGTTGTTTTATTCGTTTGCATTAAAATACGGACTCTAAGCGGCGAGTTCACGAGGTATAGACAGTGGCCTGACTTGCCTGGGAGATTAAACAAAGAGATTCGTGGATAAGCAAAAGTATGCTCTGTTGAGGGGTTTTACACCAGCGAGAAGTTAAGCATCAAGTTAAGCAAACACACAGGGTCTTAGCTAATAACACCTAGCTCTGTTTACCACTGAATTGAGTTGAACTGTTGCTACTAGAATTGATTGACTTTTTAGGCGCCTTTGTCAGCTTTATTTAAGATGTTGATATATTAACATTAAAGACTGTACCGCTCTTGACAGGGCTTTCCAGCTCTCATTGAGGCTGCTGACTACATGTTTTGATAGAGCAGTCGGGGCAGATTTACCATTTGGACCTCATGGTCCAGGGTCCAAATCCCATCTCTGCTGAAGTTGGGTCCTTAATCAAAGCCCTTAACCCACCATTGCTTGAATTGTAAGACTGTATAGGTTGCGAGTCGCTCTGATAAGATGTAAAATGTAAATATAAAATGTGTTTCTAAAGGCAGAATGAAAAAAGGTTACCAATAACCAGTTCCTGATCATCACCGTCTGGGTGAAATCTAAAACGAGGCAGGTGAGATAATGGAGTTCCACCCTTACATCTCAGACAGGAAGCCATTATGCTTTACCACATGGCTACCTAAATATGCTTAAATGATATACGCTAAACTGCAGTACAGACAAATTAGTATGTGATGTCATCTGGCAATTTCTAGCAACGAAGTAAACCAATCTCTCAGCTTCTGCTGTGCCTGATCTCAGGGTCCTGCAGCATGGAAGGAACTTATGGAGGAGATAGCCACCGCTATTTAGACCAGTTACTAACATCGCTCACTTTGCTGATGTTACTACAACCGCCAGCATGTCATCTTTTACAAATGAAGCACGGGTTCTAAATAGATGACGGTATAGCTCTACTAAAATGGATTTAAGTGGCCAAAAACCAGAGGTTTATTCTTTGAATTTTAATCTAGCCGATAAATACAGTATACAGTCGAATCCGGTGAATGTTACCACATCGGGACGGGATGGTTTTGGTCCTAATAAGTGGCTGGTACGATTAATCGAACATGCCCTATGTTAGAAGACGGGACGTGCTATAATTGATGTAAGATATTAAATGTTT
>JAUZST010012213.1:0-11552 GCA_034779995.1 Parotocinclus haroldoi
ATATATACAGCGTGGAAAATAAGTATTGAACTCGTCACCATTTTTCTAAGTAAATATATTTCTAGAGGTGCTATTGACATGATGTGATTTTGGCCCATCCACACAAACAGTCTTCAAATCTTGAAGGTTTCGTAGGCCTCTTCTATGAACTCTACGAACTATGATCTATTCTTTCCATAGATTATCTATTGGATTCCAGTCATGTGATTGGCTGGGCCATTCTAGCAGCTTTATTTTCTTTCTCTGAAACCAATTGAGGGTTTCCTTGGCTGTGTGTTTGGGGTCATTGTCTTGCTGAAATGTCCGCCCACGTTTCATCGTCATCATCTCTGTACATTTTTCCATATATCCTTCCTTTAATTATTTGAAGTTTGCCAGTAGCATATGCAGAAAATAAGCCCCACACCATGATGTTCCCACCTCCAAACTTCACTGTTGGTATGGTGTTTTTGGGGTGATGTGCAATGCCATTTGACCTCTAAACATGATCTGTATTATGGCATCCAAAGAGGTAAATTTTGGTCTCATCTGACCAGGCTATATTCTCCCAGTATTTTACAGGCTTGTCTAAATGTTGTGCAGCAAACTTTTCAGCAATGGAGTTTTGGGTGGTGAGCGTGCATATAGGCCATGGCGGTTGAGTATATTACTTATTGTTTTCTTTGAAACACTTGTACCTGCTAATTCCAGGTCCTACTGAAGCTCTCCACAAGGGATCCTTGGCTTCTGATAATTCTTTTCACTCCTCTATCAGAAATCTTGCATGGAGCACCTGGGTGTGGTCGGTTTATGGGGAAATTATGTTCTTTCCACTTCAGGATTATGTGTGCTCACTGAAATTCAGAAGTTTAGAAATCCTTCTGTAACCAATGCCATCATTATGGTTTGCAAGAATAAGGTTGCAAAGGTCTTGAGGTCTTTTGTGATACCAGGCCATCATTTGGGGCTGAAACAGCTTATATTAATTTGCACTGACAAGGGGCAGATTGCTTTCTAATTACTGAGAGATTTCAGCTGGTGTCCCAGCTGGGGAGCAACATCTGAAATCGTAAGAAGCTCCGAAAAATATATATATTGGAGTAGATAATATAGAAACTGGCAGAACTAACAGCCAGGTATGTGATGTGTGGACTGTGGTAGCTATGGTCAAGGTAGCTAGTGGTTAAGAAGGACTATGGACCAGAAAGTCAAGGGTTCAAATCCTACCTCTGCCAAGCGACTACAAGGACCATGAACAAGGACCCAACAATCCCCACAATTGCTTGGAATGTAAGACTGTATGAAAAGTCACTCCTGATAAGGGAGTCTGCTAAATGACAAATTTAGGCAGAAACTTCCTTATAAAAAATATGGCAAGTTCAAGTGGTTTTTATTGTCATTTCAGCCATATACAGTGAAATGAAACAACGTTCCTCCAGGACCAAGGTGCAAACAATGTATTCAAATTATTTGTGTAGACAAACTGAGAGATGGAGATTTTGTGTGTGTGTGTGTGTGTGTGTGTGTGTTTTGGTCCAGTCATTCATGTATGCAGTTGTTTATACCAGACTCTGATTGTTCATGAGTCTGATAGCTTGGGGGAAGAAACTGTTGCACATTCTGGTTGTGAGGGCCCGGATGCTTCGGTACCCTGAAGAGTGAAGAGTGTGTGTGATGGGTGTGTGTGGTCATCTACAATGCTGGTTGCTTTGCGGATGCAGCGTGTAGTGTAATGTCTGTGATGGAGTGGAGAGAGACCGATGATCTGACTTCTAATCCAAGACGGTGCATTTCCCAAACCAGGCAGTGATGCAGCTGCTCTCAATTGTTCCTCTGTAGTGTTGGGAATGAGAAGAATGGGAAGTGGGAGTTGTGCTTTCCTAAGCCTTCGCAGGAAGAAGAGACGCTGCTGGGCTTTCTTGGTTATGGTGCTGGTGTTGAAGGACCAGGTGAGATCCTCTGCCAGGTGAACTCCAAGGAACTTTGTGCTCTTGACAATACCACAGAGTCATCAATGTTCAGTGGAGCGTGATCTCACTTTGTTGTTCTAAAGTCATCAATTATCTCCTTGGTCTTGTCTACGATTAGAGACAGGTTGTTGGTTCTACACCAGTCCGTTAACTGTTGAACTTCCTCTCTGTATGCTGACTCATCGTTCTTGCTGATGAGACAGTTGTGCAAACTTGATGATATGGTTCAAACTGTGCGTTGCTGCACAGTCGTGAGTCAACAAGGTGCACAGCAATGGACTGAGCATACAGCCCTACAGCCCCAGAAGTCCAGGATCCAGTTACAAGGAGAAGTCTTCAGGCATAGTAGGTTCGGCTTTTGACAACATAAACATTCATAGATAGTTTAATAGATAAATATTTTAGCATAAACAAAATCTGTGGAAATCGCTTCCCACTTCAATACACACACTGCTTAAACAAATTTAGTACAATTTGTGTACAATTTATAATATTTTGTTAATCTGAACCACAAATCAGAAGATGTTGTTGGCTTGAGCTTTGTGATTCTCCGTAAAAGTAGTAGTGATATCGGGTGATTAAATGGTATTGCTATCTTGCTGCATATGATACTTCATACTTACTAGCATTACACACACTACCAGCTGACTGCTATTTCTGAAGATAGTACCAATCCCAAATCTTTTTTACAGGTGGTCCCATACCCATATGCCATGTTGTTGTAGGTTCAATGTTCACAGAACAGGTACATAATTCACAGAAGTAATTAGATAAGTTCACATTGTATTGTTAGGTAATTAGATAAGCAGTTCACATTGTATTGTGTACATATAATCACACATACAATAAAGGTTATAATATCTGTAGCTGCATGGCAGTGACATAAAATAACAGTTTATTCATGTTAAGGCTTGTTAAAGACATGACATCTAGTGGGCATGTGTAATCGTAAGCTGTATTAATACAAATATTGATATTTACAGTAAGAATCTTCCTTGGAACTCCCAAGTTACAGGCTACATTAAGATTTTACAGTCATGATTATGTTAAACTATACAATATTGTACATGTTTGATGACAAATTCAGTACAAACTCATTTATATCTTATGTAAGGTTTCTCCCCTACAGCCTGTGGGCCTTTTGCACCCCACAGCTCATAGCTCATAGGCGCACGACCCACACTAATGTATTTTTGACTATACATTAATGCATCTGTGCAGTCCACAAGACCAGACTTTGGCTACAGCTGGGGCCCACTGACATAAATAATTGAAAGGTTGAGAAAAGAGGGAGTTTTCTTTTATTTTGGTCTATATGGGGTAACTTCACTTTAGTAAAAACAGCAAGATTAAGATTTTAGCTGATTGATAAATACATACAGTGGGGTGACAAGTATATTTAAATATTTTTGAAGAAGTATACTGTGGCCAAATATAGTATGTAGATAGCATTAATAAGCTTGTTTAGATGGCACCTGGTGTGAAATATAGGACATAAGCTGCAAATGAGCAACAAGAATCTGATTTACTCTGACAACGGCCAAATTGTGATGGCTAGACAACTGGGTCAGAGCATCTTCAAAACAACAGATGAGCTAACAAAAGCGGTGCAAGAACAACAGTCCAAGGCTCATTGGCTCAGTTGGGAAGGTAAAGTCTAGCCAATCTGGTTCAATCCTCCAGAAGAGATACTGTAGCCCTAATTCCAGACAGTATTAATGTTGTCTGTGATGTAAAGGAATTAGAGTAAGCACTGTACTCTATGCAGTGATTATGCAGGGTTTATACAGACCCATGTCTACTATTGCTCCCTAGGGAATCAGTCTTCCTTTTACATCATTTGGATGGTTGAATGCATATGCAGCACTTATCTGGGGAATAGATGGCACCAGGATGCACTATGGAAAAAGGTCAAGATGGCAGAGGCAGAGTGAGGCTTGGGTCATGGCATTCAGTTGACTTTTACACTTGACACTACATAGCAAAAGATTGCTGCAAGCCAAGTGCACCCCTTCAAGGCAACAGTACTGCAGGCAGCAACAATTTTTCTGACAGGATAATGCATAATGCACTCTGCCACATTATATTTCAGGATTGGACTGAGGAACATAACAAGAAGCTCAAGGAAGTTATTTAGATTTTAAATTCCCCAGATCTGTGTCTGTGGAATGTGTGGGACAAACAAGTTCAATCTATAGAGGACTTCAAATGATTTGCTGCTGTAGTCAAGATCAAAGTCAGGCAGTATTTGTTCTCTCAGGCAGACAACACCAGAAACAGCAGAGCAAGAATCAAACTGATATAGCAGTGCAGAGTTTAAATTGACCGGACAAAATAGGCAAGGTTGAATCTGTGACCAGTGCTGTGACCATCATCATGATAGGAACGCTTAGCACACAGTGAAACAGTGAGACTTCCCAAAGGGAACATGTAAAGGTGGCATTTAAATCTGCATTAGGAATGGTTGTGTTTCCCAAGGGACGCTTTACCAATACTCTCACTGTACGGAGCAGGTGAACCAGAAGTGTTAGTAAAATTGATTCAGGTTTCTCTGTGGAGTCATCACTTAAGTGCATCCGAGTCAATGCACCAGGATTTTACTGCCTGGGTGATAGGAGTGAAAGAGAAAGAACGACCACCAGGTCTGTTAATGGTTGAGGTGCTATGTATTCTTCCTCTGCTCTAGCTGTTATAAGCTTTCATTCATACTTTACTGGACAGATAAAATTGCATCACTTGATACTTGAACTGAAAATAATATTTTATTTGTTGCTCTTGTAAATGTGTGTGGTGTTATAGCTACAGAGGAGCTTGAGATTAGTGAAACAGTGCGCTTTCCATACTTGTTCTAATGGGGCTATCACTAACAGCTCTGGTTACACATTTTAGTGGTGTACGAGTCTCTTACAATCTATTGATAACAGCTATAATGCTAATTATGATTTAGAGAGCCACAAAGTGAACACAGGCTCCTAATTGTTACATAAAAATAAGCTCCTTGTCCATTTCCTTCTCAGAAAGGAATAAGCCCTCTGATATGGGTGAGGTATGAGTGGATATAACTTGTATCCACCTCTACAAAATGCATGATTTTATGATACAACAAACATCATCCATGACACAACACTGTGTAGACATAAAACCATAACGCACAATGCAGAGCTTATGAACACTTACAAATTACATTTACAGTATTTAGCAGATGCTCTTATCCAGAGTGACTTACTGAAGTGCTTTGTATTCTTTTTAGTAGAAAAGTACAAAATAAGCTGTAGCCCAAGAACACAATACAGCCAGAACCTGCTAGCACCTGATGTGGGTAAGCAAGCCAAACACAGTTGTATTTTCAGTCATCGCTTAGGGACTGAGTATAAATGTGAGTCGTTAATTAACTCTTAAAGACAGCAAGGCACTTAGACATCCACTAAAAGTTTAATCTACCACCTGGGTCAGATAGGACTAGACAGATAACGTCGAGCCAAGCTAGTGTCTCAAAGGGTGTGATGTACAGTGTGTGGTTTAATAGATCAATATATCAGAGTTTTGAATCTGATGTGGGCAGTTACAGCGAGCAAGTGATGAGAATGAAGTAGTGGGGTGACATTAGAAAACTTGGGTGAATTAAAAACCAGATGATCTCTTACATTCTGTATAAGTTGCATACTGCAACTGCATATACTGTATTTAGACCAGGCAGAAAAGCATTTCAGCATTCTAGATTTGACACAGCAAGAGTACCTGGTAAACAAGTACCTTGTTGGCCAAAGGATGTGGCAAATTCTCTTGATGTTTTAAAGGAGATACCTGCATGACAGTTCTGCAATACAAGCAGAGAAGTTCAGCTGATTATTAAATATAACACCAGGGTTTTGCAGATGGCAAGATCAGGATTATGGAGATGCACACCATACATGATGAGATACGGTTAGAGACATTCACATCTGCTAAAGGGAAAAATAAGCTGAGTTCTTTGTATGATAGAAGAAACCATGTGAAGTTATGACTTCACCAGTGAGCAGCTTTGAAGCCAGCTTGAAAAGTGGTGGCTTGCTACAATAGGTTATAGTTAATAAGACTTTTTGGAATTAGACTGAAATCTTAATATTAAAACTTAAAACTACAGTCATAAATTATAAACAACAATACATTATACATTTTAATTGTTATAATCTTATTTACTACAGACTTCTGAACCATGTAATTTCTACTAAATTATAGAACCTAAGTTGATAACTTTCCTCATTTAAATCAACATAGAAAGCAATTACTAATTTCATTAAATAAATAAATAAATAATAAAATTAATAATAACCACATTACATTTAAAGCAGAAGGCTTCCTGGGATCAAATGATTAAAAATAAACCAAAGCATAGACCTAACAAAGTAATATTAATGAAATCAGATTTTTGTTTACCCAGTTCATTGTTTCCTAACTTCTAAACACAGAATTCAGGTGAATCCAAAATGAAAGGAAATCAAACAAGCCTAAGATAGCAGCCATGTTCATTTTCAGCTGTGTAAACATACGCATAATTTGCCCTGCACCATCCCTCATTCCTGTTCATCAGTTTATGACTCAGCACACCTCATTTGTGAAATTTTGGCTTTAGTTTCAAACACCTTTACTCATAATACAATGATGATTATTGCCACCAATAACAGCAATTTGCAATGGAAGTTTTACTTTATCACGTCTTAAAGGTGAAGTCTTTAATCAACTACAAGTAGTTACTTTGTAATACCCATAACTCCAGACTTAACTTGCAAGCCACTGCAAGATTTTGGTTGTTTTTGGGTTTTTTTGTCAGCACTTTTTTATCTTACTCTCACATCTCAGTGATTTTTCTAGTCTATTGGGTATGGAATACTTTGGGGCCAGTGTTTACTCAAAGGCACTTTGATAGAATCATAGATTCCATTCATAACTTGTATCAGACCTCAGACAAATGTTACTAAAGGTTCCTCGGACTCGAACCTGATCTTAAATCACTAATGAGCTACTTCCAGGAGCTTTATATTGTCTTTATATTGCCGGCCTCTGGGTTGTGGAGCAGATTTGTCTAGGTGGTTTGTGTGTGAGATTCCTGGCAAGGTCAAGGGTCTCGCAATCATACCCAGCAATCATATTCAGAACCTGGTTGACTACATACATGGGCTGTCCATTAATATTCCAGGGATTCTGATTGTTGTTCCAAGGCTAAAGTGACGGTTGGTACACCAGTACGCATTGAACAGCGGTAAGGCCTGTGGACAAATGGCTCAACGAGTTTTAAGCATAATCGGGTTATGGGAAATATTGAACCCAGTCTTGGGTGTTGGCAGAACAAAATGTTTGCAAAAATCACCCCAGTACCTGTTTACAACGTTCCACTTGAATCACCATGATGCCCAGACACTCCATGAAGCCTCTCCATACCCTTGATGTGAATTGTGCTCCCTGATTGCTGACAATATCCTCAGGGAGCCCAAAGTGACAGAACACATTCAGGTGTTTGTCTTCAGGTATTCCAGATTTCGATGGTCAGTGAATTTGTCAAATGAATGTAGAGCTCCCTTGAACCAGTGTCGACATTCCTCCAGGGCTAACTTAATGGTCAAAAGCTCCTGATCACCGACACTGTAATTTATTTCTGCTTGGGTGAGTTTCCAGGAAAAGCCACATGATGCATTGTATACCTCTCATCTGTACATTGGGACAGGACCGCTCCCACTCCAGAATTTTAGCAGTTGGTCAGGAGATCCAGAGCACAGTCATGTGGCAGCCAGGCAGAGGTGGGATTTGAATCAGGTCCAGAGTCTAGTACCTTAACCGCCAGGCTACCGCAGTATTAGTCATAGTTGCCATGAGGCGAAAGACCGCAAACCTTACTTGTGCTAAATACCTCTTGGAAGTCATGTTACTGAGCATTATGCTAGGCAGTGGTCATGTGCACCGCAGTAAAAACAGGGACCCTCTTGTCTCTCTGGTGTCCTCAGAGAGGTGGGTCTGAGCTGTATCGGTCCACCTGAGACTAAGCAGGAATGTCCGAGTGAGGGCGGAGATGAGGTTACTGTCGCAGTAGATCGTCTAAGCGAATGACTGTATTGATCAGGCCATATAGGGCTCATCGCGACACATAAGCTATCGGAGTAGTCTTTGCTGGAAAGCCACTTTGATAGCTGGTTCCTTCCAGCAGCTGCTGGCCTCTAAGGTCTGGGCTCTAAGGTTTATTGCTGAAAACGCATGGTGTTAATCAGCAAACAGAAACTGCACTAACAAAGCCAGTGTTGAGAAATGAGCGAAAAATTTAGTTGAGCATTCATGAACCGGAATCAGCATAATTCACAGCTGCCGTAAAAGTGGCAAGCTGGGCTTATGCAAACAAAGGCTGACAAATATACAGCATTTACACGCTTTGAACGGACAGCAAAAGAAAAACCCGAGCGCTATAAGAGTAGGTAACAAAGAGTGCAGTAAAGAACAAAGCGTTGGCTCATGCTGCAGCGGCAAACAGAGCTGATATGACTAAACAGGATAATAAGCTTGTCAAAACTGAAAGTCATACAGATGTCTGACTCTAACATGAATTATCCCAGACCTTTTTATCTTACACTAGCTACCCCTTATGAGGGCTTCTAGTGCTGTATTTCGCTAAATACCCTAAATTCAGCCCCAGAAGTACCAGTGGAAGGCGAGGGTTCGACAAGAGACACTTCCCACATAGGGGTTTAAATACCTGAATGCCAGGCTAATCTCGTCAGCGGAAGTGAGTGCCAGTATTATTTGGAGCAGGTGTGCCACGGCATGCGTCCCAACCCCAGCACATTTAGCACACTGTTACTGCCCTCTAGTGTCGGGCCGCAGTTCTGAAAGTAAACTTAAGACAAATTTAAGGGTTTTTGTATGTTTATTTGTTTGTCTTTTTGTTTATTTGTTTGAATTGTTTTCATTTAGGCAGTTCTCATAGCATCTGAATGACAATTATCAAAACCGCAATGATATAGGAAGTACAGCTATAAATTTAGGAACTAGCAACTGAAATGATATTACAGCAAGAGAAAAACAGGTCTACAGCTCAGAAATCCATTCTAATGTTAGCAAGAAAAACAAAAACATACAAGAAAAAATGCATTAGTAAAGATAGATTATGTTTTTTTTTTTAGGCCACATGAACACCAGGTAATGAGACAGAAAGTAAACAGAAGGCATTTAAGGCTGTCAAAAGTATTGATGGATCACATTTACTTATGATCAATTAGAAGGTGGGTGGATGTTCTGTTTGTTTTTACTGTTATTAAATGTTTGTGATGGTATAGTCATTTCTATTTTTACTGCCCAGTTTGGTGACTGGCATTGTTAGTTTAACTTATAGTAACTGCCATGTGATCTTTCATTTTAGCTACGTAAAATTGATTATGTTGTGATTTAGATTTCAAATATTTTTTTAGAAGTACTGACTATGATATGACTGAATATGTCTGTGATTTTAGTAAATTTGACATGTGGGTAGAAACATCCAGTCATGTGAGCAGTCACACACCATGGAATCCTAAAAAAATTACACTGTAGTTAGAATAAGATAAGACAATATTGTTGTAAGATATTGTCTAAATCGTGGTTTCTTAACCTTTGGTCAATGGATGTGTCTTGGGTGGCTTGTAAAACTACGTCTTGACTCACCAAGTTTTTATTGTATGCCCAAATCTAATGTTCTTATGTAAATTTGCTGTTTGGGGGATCTACAGATTTTAGGGGGTCTAATAGCAAATCCACAAGTTTACTGTTAGCTATTACAGGAATCTGCCAACGCTTTTAAAAAAGGGTGATGTCGGCAGAAAAAAATATCTAATAGACTCAAAGCCTCTTTATGCAAGGGTGGCCATCTACTGAAAATTACAGCTCACATACAGACACTTCCAAAACTGATTTAAGAAATAAAATTTGAGAAGAGCAATAACCAGAAAACAACAATACCATCCCAACACAAATTAACATCCTTTATTAGTTACAACGTCAAAAACGTTGTCTTATGTATTCTTTATTATTCACTCTTGCTAACTGTCCGTATTCACAATCTAAAAAATTGACTCTCTATGACCTGAGGGAGGCGATCCTCTACAAAAAAACACTCAAACAATAGTTGAATAGTTGATCAATGAGGGCATCGCCCTACACTGATTTACTGGAATAACGCCACATTGTGAGGAAGAGGGTGTCCGTATGATCGGATGTCAAACTCAAAAAAGGAAAAGAAAAATAATAATATTAAATATGCACGTAATATGAATGTCTGTTAAAAACATGAATTAACCAAAATGAAAGGTCAAAAAGTCATTGATGCCCTAGTGGAATTTTAATTATGCTAAGAGAGAAAACCTGACGATTGATGCTACTAAAAAGTTTTAAAGAGTTACATTTAAACACTGCGGTATTTGAGGTAGATATTAATGGATGGCTTTGTTCTCTTTTGATTTTATGACTGCATATGTTACAGATACCTGATTATAACAAGGTGGCCAAAACTATATAGCAATAGTATTATTCATCTACCTTTTATTTTGTAAAGGCACACCCAAAGGTCAGCCATGTGCCATGTTTTTTATAGTTTAAGTAAAACAAATAAACAAATCAAAGAAGTTTAACTGTTGTTTGATTAAAAGAGTAAAGGAAGGACATGTAAATAGTGATAAATAGTTAAAGAAATCGTTTTATCTGAATATCTGAAAAAGAGTTTTATTTGAATTAAACTATTTAATGTATTTAATTAGGTATAGGTACCTTAATAAGGTAAAAGCTTATCTCTTTTGATTTATTAAGTTTTTATTTTCATATTTTAACAATCTATTTTAATGCTTGCTAATTTGTTGTGTTTTATTTAAAACCTTCATATTTTCCCATTTTGTTTTTTTTTTCTTGTTTTTGTTATGTCCCAGTAATATACATCACAGCAAAGTTACTCGTTAAGTGCTGCTTGGTAGTCATGAACAATATCAGATAAAAGATCAAATAAAATAAAATACCAGCTGAAGCTTTTGTCTTACAAATGTATTCATATCATAATTTGGAATCTATTGCAGAGTATATCGATGGTAACAGTGTATAATCGGGTAATAGGTGTAGGATACCTGAAATGTGAGCATGCTGCAGTTTGCTGCCAAAAATCAGGCAGTAGAGGGCGGGGCGTATGACGGCTGAACTGTCACTCAGTTTTCCCGTCATCCAATCATGGGGCTGCAGGTCTGAACTTGTGAAGCAGAGATGTTTGTGTAACTCAGATCAGGATAACGGCGGTTCTCTGTCTATACGTCTTAGTCTCGCTTTGATTGTGTCCAGGTGAGTTTAACGATTTCTTTTACACTCTATATCGTTTCAGATGTAACTGACAGTAAATGTAGCATATATTTCATATTTTATATAACTGTGTATATTATGTGTAGGTGAAGTATTGTTGACGTTGTTTAATATATGCTACCCCAACCTAACTTATCAGACAGTAATTAAAAGTCAGAGAGATTTATTGTCTGTATGAGACACTAACCTACAAGTGTGTATGTGTGTATGTGTGTGTGTGTGTGTGTGTGTGTGTGTGTGTGTGTGTGTGTGTGTGTGTGTGTGTGTGTG